>WSFP011400267.1:0-26596 GCA_009831015.1 Picea engelmannii
AAAAAAAAAAGAGGAGTCTTTCTCCTTCTTGACATAAGCCTCGTTCTTCTCGGACCTTTCTTGGACTTTACATGGTTTCTGTTAGTAGTCTTAGGTTGGGTTAAAGATTTGGTTTTAACTTGTTTCTTTATCTTCTTGTTTTCCTTAGAGGCTTAGAGTGAGCTTTCAATATTTAGATCCTCCTTTGGGTTCTTTTGAATCCCTGCATTTACATAGTTGGCCTAGGGTCTATGTCAATCTTGTTGAGATTATGTACCTTGGGAGGTGTTCTTCATGTGTTTTTACTCTCCTAAACACATGTGGGAAGTACTATGTACTTTTTTATTTGTACTTTATGTATAATTTCACTTTGACTTAGGATTTTTAAGTCAAAAGTGAATTTTTTTTCATTTTTGCCTAAAATGACTATTAATTCACTTTGTGGATGAATTAGAGACATAAAGTGAACTTAGGGAACTTAACCCAAAGTGGGTTTTTGAATGATATTATTTTGGAGAGATCTCAACCTTTGATTAGATGGGAGATGGGATGATCTCAACCATCCATATCTTAGGTATCCTTATGGATGTTCAAGAGGGGCGCAAAGGGAAAAGGAGAGTTCATTCACTCATTTGCTCACTTGGAGAGATTGAGAGAGAGCTTGGAGATGAGGTTTTTTGCATGAGGTGAGGCTAGCTTGGGCACATGCTTTCATGGAGAGAGGCATATAGCTTGGAGCCTTGTTTGTTCACTAAGGATATTCCAGTGTTGTGGAGGACGCACTTGTTGAGGAGGGTGCATCAACAGTGGGGAGGTATTACACCTATCAGATTGTAGTGGGATCAGTTTTATAGGGAGGCCACACACCAATACGAGATTACTATGGAGGGGTTTTCCATTCAAAGCTCACAGTTTCCATATGCAGCAAATTCAGTGGATTTGAGAGCATTTATGAGGGGCGCACCTGCTACATTTGGACTTGTGATTCATCTTGGAACAATTTTCTATTGTATCATGTTCATATATATTTTATACTTATTGTATTCCACCATCTATTCTCCTAATATATAGACATATATCCCAAATGGGTTTTCCCCGGGGGGGTTTTATCTAGGGTCATGTTGACCAAAAATACATGTGTACAAAATGATGTTTGTTAATCTTTTAGATATGCTTATTTTCAGTTGTAAACATCTATGGGTGTGTTGTATTTATTTCCGTATGCATGTGCTAAATCTTCGTTACTAAAACTACATGATAGAGCACCTAAAATTGCAAATACAACCGTAACAAATCAGCAAGAAGTCACTGAATAGTTTGTTGTCCTAAAACAACAACAAACCATTGTTACGTAGTTGAAAATTAGAGCCAAACTGAGTTCAAAGACAGAGCCAGTTGGCAGCTTGATAGGGCATGGAAAATCTTCATGGTATCAGAGCTAAAGTGGCTTATTTTTGAGAAATATGGACAACATATGTGTTGGTTATCATATACATATTCTTCCAAGATTTTTGTGGAAAACCATTGATAGTTTTCATTGGTTGTTAGTGGGAATATTTTTGTAGAGGACAGTTGGGAAGTTGTGTCATTTTTTCATCAGTATATTTTCACACCTGCGGAGTAGGATTGAGGCTGATTTGACTCGACCTCTTTTCACACGTATATTTCTAGGACTGAGGTCGGAGTTTGATTTCCTCTTTTCACACCTATGTTGATAGAAGTGAGCCAATGTTCCTTTGCAGTTTGAGCATTAGTTGGAGTGCAGTTTGGAAGACATGTCAACATATTAGATGCATGTTGAGGAAAATCTAGCTGGGGCTAGCAATTAGTCGCCTTGGAAAGAGAGGACGGTCTTTGTCTTAGAGGACCTCTAACTATGGGACATAGTTTAGGCAGTTGTTCCATTCATTCCTGTCACTACTCCCATTTTGGTGGCAGAGTTCAGGGAAAGGAAAAACAAGGAAAAGAGGATCATTTGTGATGCAATACGAGATCATATCATATCCCATTTGACTGGGAATACTTATGCATACGAGATGTGTTTAGATATATGTAAGTTGTATGAGAGCT
Organism: Picea engelmannii; assembly: GCA_009831015.1. Classification (NCBI taxonomy): domain Eukaryota; kingdom Viridiplantae; phylum Streptophyta; class Pinopsida; order Pinales; family Pinaceae; genus Picea; species Picea engelmannii. The sequence continues at coordinate 2,050 of WSFP011400267.1, forward strand.
CCAATGAGAACCAAAAGATGGTTCTTTATGACCGACTCAAGGGCATTCACATGCTCAAGGATGAGTCAGTGAATTCATCCCTTGGTTTCTACACTTAGATTAAAGATAATCTTGGAGCCGTCGGAGAGGTGGTGGACCCTAACTCTTTGGTGAGGCAAGCTATGAATAGATTCACGAAACTGTGGGGTCCATTCATTTATGGCATTGTTTCCAGGGAGGCCATGCCTACATGGGAGAGGATGTGGGATGACTTCGTCCAAGAGGAGATTATACTTGTAGCAGAGGCCTTTGGACAGTGGTAGTACCAGTAACAACAGTCTGGTCAAGGTGATGAGGATATTGATCTTTGGACAAAGGGAAATAATAAGGTCAGTCGTGTGGGTCGGCAGGCTCCCAAGTTTGGGGCCCCACCACAGGGGAGTGGATAAGAGAGAAACATTGGTCAGAGCAGTGGTCAGAAGAGAGATATGAGAAAAGTCAAGTGCTTTGTTTGTAAGAAGTTGGGGCACTATGTTGGATAATGTCCCAAGAGGAAGAAGAATAGGGTTAGTACTGCAGCTACAACAGAGGAGGCAAAGTTTCAGACTTAGTTTCAGAGAGAGTGTGATTTCCTCATATGTTGCACTTCAGTTGAGATGAAACCCAGTATTAGGTATATTGACAGTGGGGATTTGATCCATATGAATGGATTTAGAGAGCATTTGATTGATCTCAGAGACATAGAGGTCACGATGGAGATTAATCTGGGAGATGACACCTTGGTCAAAGTTGTTAGGATTGGCACGGTTACCTTTCGGAGAGATAACATGCCACCTATATCATTTAGGGATGTTCTCTATGTATCTGGGATGAAGAAGAATTTGATTTAAGTTTCTACCCTCAGAGATAGAGGTATTGAGGTGAATTTCAGAGGCACTGAGGTACTCATTAATCCTCAGGGGACTTTTCTTTCCTCAGGACAAGTGATCGGAGTCAGGGATGGGAAATTGTTTAGATTGATTTTTCAGCATCTTCATACATTGGCAGTGAGCAACGATAACAACAAACATATATGTGAGTTATGGAATCGTAGGATGGCCCACCTACAACATGGCGCTCTCAGAGGACTGAGAGAGGTTGTGACCAGAGTGCCACATATCAGTATAGAGCATCAATATGTTTGCAGAGGGTGTGCACTTGGTAAGTTTACCAAGGCCTCATTCCCTAGCAGTGACACTACATTAGGTGGGATACTGTATTTAGTACACTCGGACGTGTGTGGGCCCATGACTTAGAAGTCCTTGAGTGGTTGTGAGTAATATGTCACATTTATTGATGACTACTCAAGGAAGCCTTGGATCTATTTCCTGAAGTCCAAGAGTGAGGTATTCACATGGTTCTAAGAGTTCAGAGCTCTTGTGGGAAACCAATATGGAAAGAGGATCAAAGTCTTACAGTCGGATACCGAGGGTGATTATTCCTCCAAAAAGATCATAGAATTATGTGCCCAACATGTCATTAGGAGACATATGATCGTACCATGCAACCCCCAACATAACAGGGTTTTTGAGAGGAAGAACCGAGCTATTATCAGTGTAGTGAGATCCATGCTGGAAGATCAAAGTTTTCCTTTGTACTTATGGGAAGAGGCATGTGCTACTGTATTTTACCTGCAGAACACGACCCCCCACAGGATATTGGGGAAGATGACTCCTAAGGAGGTATTCACTCATAGGAGGCTCGATGTGGAGCACATCAGGATCTTTGGGTGCTTGACCTTTTCTCATGTCCCCTCGAAGAGGAGGACAAAGCTAGACCTCATAGCCTAGTAGGGGATTCTATTTGGATACTCAGATGTGTCCAAATCCTATGGCATCTACATTCCACCACTTAGGAGAGTTTTAGTGAGAAGAGATGTCAGATTTGAGAAGGATAAGACTTTTCATAGATCTCTTGAGTCAAGAGTTAGATTTGAGGATGATGCAGAGGCACCAATCAATGTATCAGAGGGAGAAAAGCTTCAGGTTTCAGGTACACCAGTATCAGGGGTGACAGGGTCACCATGGGCAGCTTCAAGGTCACAGTCAAAGCATGTTCAGTCAGAGGGGGCACAGACTTCATGTTCTCAGAGTATTGATATGAGTCCTAAGGCAGTTACTCTTGGGCAGAGAGACCTTACTTCTTCGTTGACCACTTTAGGGAAGAGGATACCTAGATGGTTTCAGGAGACCCTAAAGGAGGCTAGAGAGAATGTAGGGGAGCCCAAGAGACAATTCAGAGAGAGAACACCTCGAGTGAGATTGGGAGGATATTTGGCACTAGTGATGAGTATAAGGGATACTAAGCCACAAACATTTGCATAGGCAGTGAACCAACAGGTATGGAGAGAGGCCATGGTAGAGGAGTATGTCTCCATTGTGTGCAATGATGTTTTGGAGGTGGTTCTGAGGCCAGAGGGGAAGTCAGTTGTGAATTTCAGGTGGTTGTACAAAACCAAGTATGTTGCATATGGAAGCATAGAGAAACACAAGGCTCATTTTGTGGCGTGGGGCTTCTCTCAGATTGAGGGAGTCGATTATGACGAGACATTAAGATGAGTTACAAGATACACCTCCATCAGGAGTATCATTTCCATAACAGTAGAGATGGGTTGGATCATTCACCAGATGGATGTGAAGACCACATTTCTTAATGGATTTATTGATGAGGAGGTGTACATAGAGCATCCACAAGGGTTTGATATGAGAGATATAGATACTCACATGTGTCTTTTGAGAAAGGCACTTTATGGTCTAAGTCAATCTCCTTGAGATTGGTATTCACGCATAGACACATACTTTCTTCAGATGGGCTTCGAGAAGAGAGATGTTGATCCTAACCTCTACTACATAATTATAGGTGAGGACACACTCATTCTCATTTTATACATGGATGACTTTTTCATCACTAGAGTCGAGGATATCATAGTTGAGTGCAAGTTAGGACTTGTATTAGAGTTTGAGATGAGTGATATTGGATTGATGCACTACTTTATGGGTATGGAGGCATGGTAGGAGGAGGGTCACATATTTATCGAGCAGGGGAAGTATGCAACAGATATTTTGAGCAGATTTTAGATGAAGGACTACATACCCATGTCTACACATATTATTAACAACTGGAAGAATCTTAGTGATTCATATAGCTAGTTGGTAGATGCCACAATTTATAGGCAGTTGATCGGTTCACTCATGTATTTGGTTAACACGAGACCAGATATTTGTTTTTTCATGAACACTCTCATCCAACATATGGTAGAGTCGAGGAGTTTTCACATGATTGGGAAAAAATATTTTTTGAGGTACATTGTTGGGACATTTGATTATGGCCTAGACTGTATCATAGTTTATGGAGTAAGTTTGGTTGGCTACATAGACTCAGACTAGGTAGGATGTGCTACTGACAAGAAAAGAACCTCAGGGCGTTGCTTTGGTTTGGGGTCTAGAATTTTTTCCTGGTTCATCCAGAAGCATAAGTCAATTACTTTGAGTTCAGCTGAGGCATAGTACATGGCGGCCGGTTAGGTTAGTTTTGAGTCCATTTGGCTTCGTAAGATGCTAGTTGGATTGTTTGGTCAAGAGATGCCACCGACCATCATACACTATGATAATAAGAGTTGCATTAAACTCTCTGAGAATCCAATGTTTCATGATTGGTCGAAGCACATTGATATCAGGTACCACTTCATCCATGATTTTTTTCACAGAGGTGCATTTTATTTGCAGTATATATCGATTGATGACTAGGCTGTAGATATAATCACCAAGGCCATGCCAAGGGGAAAACATGTCTACTTTAGAAACAAGATGGGCTTGGTGAGGAACAATTTCCTCGATAAGAGGGAGTGTTAAGATTATGTACCTTGGGAGGTGTTCCCCATGTGTCTTTACTCTTCTAAACACATGTGGGAAGTATTATGTACTTTGTGCCTTGTACTTTATGTCTAATTTCACTTTGACTTAGAATTTTTAAGTCAAAAGTGAAATTTTATCATTTATGCCTAAAATGACTATTAATTCACTTTGTGGGTGAATTAGATACATAAAGTGAACTTAGGGAACTTAACCCAAAGTGGTTTTTTGAGCGAGATTCTTTTGGACAGATCTCAACCTTTGATTAGATGGGATATGGGATGATATCAGCCATTCATATCTTAGGTATCCTTATGGAGGTTCAAGAGGGGTGAAAAGGGAAAAGGAGAGGTCATTCACTCATTTCCTCACTTGGAGAGATTGAGAGAGAACTTGGAGAAGAGGTTTGTTGCATGAGGTGAGGCTATCTTGGGCATATGATTTAATGGAGAGAGGCATCTAGCTTGGAGCCTTGTTTATTTACTAAGGAGATTCCAGTGTTGTGGAGGGCGCACTTGTTGAGGAGGGTGTATCAACAATGGGGAGGTCTTACACCTGCCATACTGTAGTGGGATCAATTTTAGAGGGAGGCTATAGACCAGTACCAAATTACTGTGGAAGGGTTTTCTATTCAGATCTCACAGTTTGCATCTACAATAGATTCAGTGGATTTGGGAGAATTTATGAGGGGCGTACCTGCTACATTTGGACTTGTGTTTCATCTTGGAACAAGATACTATTGTATCAAGTTCATCTATATTTTGTACTTGTTGTATTCCACCATCTATTATCCTCATATATAGACATATATCCCAAACTGGTTCTCTCCGGGGGCGTTTTATCCAAGGTCATGTTGACCAAAAATACCTATGTACAAAATAGTGTGTGTTAGTCTTTTATATCTGCTTATTTTTAGTTGTAAACATCTCTAGCTATGTTGTATTTATTTTGGTATGCATATGCTAACTCTTGGTTACTAAAACTACATACTAGAGCACCTAAAATTGCAAATACAACTGTAACAAATCACCAAGAAGTCACTAAACAATTTGATGTCCTAAAACAATAGAAAACCATTGCTAGACAATTGCAACTTAAAGCCAAACTGAGGTCAAAGACAGACCCAGTTGGCAGCTTGATAGGACCTGGAAAATTGTCAAATCTTTGGTTATGCTTTCTCTTTATCATGTTTTATTGTTTGAAAAACACAAAATAATCTCTTACTTTTATTTTTATTCTTTAAGCATTTCAAAAAAAATCAAAAAGAATTTGTTGCATGTAGTTATGCACCTAGTTTGATAATGTAGCATAGGTTGTATGTTTGCAACAGAAAAGAGTCTCAATTTCAAAGTTCTTTCTTGTTTTCCTGGAAGCATAAGTAGTTTTTCATTGTGAAACAAAAATTTATTTTAGGAAACTCTCAGTTATAAGATCTTGGAACATTGTTTTGAAAAATTGACATTCACAAATATTTTAAAATCTTTTTCTTTAAATTTGAAGTATCTAGTTTTCTTTGTCATATAAATGCTCTAAATTTTTCTTCTTTTTTCATCTCTTCCAAAAACCACAAGTTGCACGTTCATATCCTTTGAGTAAATCAAGCCCATAAATTCAAGGATTCACTTAAAATGTATTATACATTATGTTTGTAGAGTTCATCAACTAATTATGGATTTTAAGGCCTTGAAATAGGTGTGTAGAGGAAACTCTTCAAGGCCATCTAAAACAAACATTGGAGTTTGAGATAGGGAGTGTCTAAAGTCCAACATCCTAAGAGTTATCCGATACCCCCCTCTAACATAGGGGCTAAACATGAGGTCACATAAGGAAAGGTAGAGGAGATAACTCCTCCAAAGATGGAACAAACATAGTGGGGATTGTATATTGAGGGTCTTTCTTGGGAATCACATTAATCACATTTGACTACAGAGCCTCCTAGACCTTGAATCCATTCGAGATCCTCAGTTTTCTTCCAGACCAATTTCCTTAGGTACCCTTCAAGGGCTTCATACTTTGTTATCCTTCTCATTAAGATCAACCCAACTGTCAATTGTACCCCCCTAGTCATTGACAATGAGTTGGAGACCTAGTTTCATATTTTTATGGACATACACAGGTGATTTTGGGGGTATACTATGATACCTAGGGAAGACATCACATCAGGGTTCACATAGTATACCCATAGGGTGCTTCTGTGTTTGAGTTGCACATGCACCAATAAGTTTTCTAGTGTCGATTGGTGTAACCGTCCTTCCCACTAGTTAGATGTCTTCTTGATTTTCCTTTAGGAAATTTTAGTGTGTGCTCTGTGATTCACTCTAGGTAAACCTTACAGTGTCGATTGATCATTTCACAAAGTGGAAGTTCAAGATCTCAGTCATTCATGTAGGATTTAGGGCCTATCTCTGGTTACTTTGGAGCCACCTTGGCCACTGTTGAGGCACATCCTAGATCAAGAAGGATCATTCGAAGCTACCAGGCCATAGGAAACTTTACTCAAGTTAGATCTGAGAGAAGACATTCCAACCTTGAAGGAATCCATCATTTATGACCTCGATACCAAAGGTTTCATGCTAGAAAATACTTCTATCACCGACTTATCAGTGCCACTTCTAACTCAGATAGTCCCTCCCAAGGTGACTTCTCTAGAACACCAGTTTATTCGGCAAGAAGTGATGGAAGCAAATGTTTCTACTTCATCAGGGAGTCCTTGTACTCCTGTTAGGACCATCATTGGAGGGGGAATTATACCTCCTCCCCCACCTCCGCCTATTAGGAGCACGACTATCTTGATGACCACAAATTTGGCAGTGGTTTGATTCCTTCAACGAATTCAACCATTATTCCCTTCACTCAAAACATTTCAAGTGCTCCCTTCTCATATGGGATTCCTGGTTTTGAATTCAACTCGGTTCTTACATACTTTACTCTATAGACCATGGTTCTGGGGGGCAGGGAGCTGTAATGCTCCCTTGCAAGGATCTGCCATGGGAACCACTACCCCATTCAATGTTATTCCTTATAGTGGGGGTCACATACCTCCTATGTCCCCTTCACTCGGTGGCACATTTCAATAACTAGTTGGGCCTAACACCAACTATAGTTTGTTTAGTGGGGGTAGCTAGGGAATTTCATCCTACATGACTTCGGTGGGCTCAATGTTGTTTTATTTGTTTGGTGCATTTCGAAATAATGATTTTACTTCATCTCATTTCTTGATTAGGGGAAACCCTTTATTTAGTCAATAAAACCCTGTGCAAGGTTTCGTTCCTTCACATGGAGCGATGCCATTAGTTTACTCCACACACAATATTTGGAATCTTTGGTAGGGCTCAGTTCCCTCGTAAGGGATGTTGATCGGGGGAAACCCCAAGAAAGGTTCAATAACTATTCTCGGAGAGTCATATAGGATCATCCACAACCAAGGTTTGTGGAACACTGTACAGGGAGAAATCCATGTTCAAGATATGTCATCCAACTTCATGAATCAACTAATGATACAACATCAAACACAAATCCATTTCACTAGAAAAGGACATCATGGTATCTACCAAAACCCTGGTCAACAATATAAATTTTTCTGGCAACCTGGTGCCAACCAAAATACGACCCCTGTTTTCATGTAAATATTTTGCAACCGAGACTACCCTTTCTGGAAACTGTGCATTTTCTAGACTTTTCGAGATTGTTAAATGATCTGATTTGTCATGATATGAATTTCCCCCCCATTTTGACTAAGTTTCCTTCTGACATCCCTAAGTTTAAGGGAAATCCTAGCGAATATCCAGGTGATCCCGTGACACCTTTTCACTTTTGGTGTTCATCTAACTCATTGAAACATGACTCTGTTTAGTTGTGATTATTTCAACACACTCTTATAAGGGGTTCAACAAAATGGTATATCATGATTGATAGATTGAAGTATTCTTACTTTAATTACTTGGCTATGGTTTTTTTGAACCATTTCGAGTTTCCAGTGAGATACGATGTCGGCACTGCATTTTTGGCCAACTTTGAGAAGATGAAATCTGACCACATCTCGGATCAAATCCAATAATGGTGGCAGTGAAAGAGTTTGATTAAATTCAAGGTCCCTCCTACATTCTTTCTTGAGTGGCTCTTAAAGTCATTAGTTCCTTGTGTGTCCAAAGATGTAGCAATGTCTGACGTGTTTTCTGAAGAAGAGGCTATTATGAGAGCCCAACAACTAGAACCGATTTACTCTTAGTATGACATGATTTACGAGATCTTATGCGATGTGCCACAGTCAACTCTCAAAAAATCCAAACAAAATTCTAGGCCCCACACTAATGGCATAGTGGGATTAGCACAAAGCAATTCCAAGGATCTTTTGTCTAATCAATTACAACAATTATCAATTCAATAGACTATGGCCAACCAAACGCCTAGTTTGACTTCCCCCGCAACCCAAAATTTGGATGTACGTAGTGTGCAATAGAAAAATACCAAGGATAACCAACAGACCGAGGGAAAGAAGAAACAAAAAAACAAGGAGGGTAAGGGGGATAAAAAGGATTCTAACAATGCTGGTGAGGGTAAAACTAAAAATAGGAAGGTAAAGTTTTCATGTAAGATTTTCATAGAAAACCACTTAAATCACCTATTCCCTCGGCTTGCGGAAGCCTAGAAGCTACTAGCACAACCAAATCCTGCTATGTTGACAAACCCTCTTCCACAAGGGAAAAATATGGCTCAAGCCTCCACATCCATGAGCATGGCTCGGGGAAGTCAGGGACCCCCCGTGCCTAATAAAAACAACTCGGCCACAAAAATTTACATGATGGATGTACAAGATCACTTATCAACCAGGACTCATGACTACAGAACGCCATAATCTGTTTATAAGGGAAAAGAGGCATCCAACCCATTGACCCGTCTTCAAATTGAGAAGGAAGTGGGAGAAACAACGAATCACATCCCTAAATGTGTGTTGAAGAAGGATTCTCACAACCCATACATCAAGTCTGCTTAGAATTACTCCATTGTGGAGGATTTGGGACAAACTCCTTACACAATGTCTGTTCTAGAGGTTCTCCAAAGTTTCCCCTCACAAAGAAAATTTGTGTTGTCCGCCTTGGGAGAGGCAGAGCCCAGTAAATGAAGAATGATTGTTTTCAATCCAACAGACCTTAAACCTCGTCTTGCTCACCATGTCACCTCTTATATAGTAGTGTCATACACCATGAAATCGTTGACATGGAACATTTTCCATAGGGTGTTTTATGAGGGTGCCTCGACTTGCATGATTTCATTGGCATGTTGGAGGGCCATTGGCTAGCCTGAGTTCTCTCCATCGCCTATGTTTCTTATGGATTTTGATGGTTGATCATTCAAACCACATGGTATTGTTCCCCCTTTTCCAGTGTATTTGGATGGTAAAATTGTGTACGTCGAGGTTGAAGTAGTTGATGCACCTATCGACTATAATATTTTGTTAGGATGGAGTTGGACTTATTAAATGCACACAATTTTATTCTCTATTTTTGGGGTATTATGCTTTCCGCATGAAGGTCGGATTATAACCATCAACTAGTTGTCCTTCTCTCATCCTCACCCTTCATTGGGGGCTTCCATGATCTCAATGATTGATAACTTGTAGCCATGCACTATGAATTTAGGTGCCAGATTTCTTATGTATTTGATGGGAACTTTTGATTATCTATTGCCTTCCAATTATGTAAGGTTTATTTCAACCGTCCCTAACTAGTTGAAGGCTCCAATTTTGTGAGTGTTATCTTTCAAAATCAATTACTTTCACGACCCCTGTACTTTACTTTCCCCATTAGCTTGGATGGAATGGGTAGGATACCTTGGCATGGCCATGCCCTTATCCACTATTGAGGTTGCATACAATGTTGTCCAGCAAGCCTCGACCAACCCTGATCCCACTCCCCCATAAGAGCTAGATCTAGTTCTTAAGCCTATTTAGGCTCAAGACTCTCTCATCGCTCAGGACCCTTTATACTTAATCTTTCCCTCTGGTGAGGTGACTCTAGAGGTAATGATTGGTCCAGACAGACCTTGGGATGATCTTCACCATAGATCGTATTTTCTTCCCAAAATTAGGAGAATAAAGGAAGTAGAGTTTGTTATGACCATGAATGGAGATAACCCTTTTCCTATTAACCCTATCGTTATTTATGAAATATAAGTCGAGGGAAACATGGAGAGTATTACTACAACAATTCCTATCGATATCTCCAAAACCCCTAGTGTCATGGAGAATATCTTTGTTAGAGAGGATTACTCCCTTGAAGTGATTCATATGTACACCGATTTGTTTAAGGATTTCTGTCACGTTTTTTCCTGGTCTTATGAGGAGATGCTAGAAATCGACCAACAAATTGTTGAACATGAAATCACGACTTATCTTGATGTTAAACCGGTTCGATAGAAGCTTCGTTTGGTCAATCCTTGAAAAGAAGTGACAATAAATGATGGGGTAGAAAAAATACTAAAATCCAATTTCATCTACCTTGTGCAATTGATAGAATTGGTATCAAACCTGGTTCCTATCAACAAGAAGTAAGGCACAATTCATGTTTGTATGAATTTCCACAATTTGAACAAAGCTTGCACGAACGACAATTTTACAACCCCGTTTATTGACCAGATCGTTGATGAATGTGTGGGTTGTGAGGTATTTCATTTCATGGATTGTTTTTTTGGGTATAATCAAATTCAAATCAAACCTAGGGCCCAACATAAAACAAATTTTATTTATCCTTGGGGTACTTTTGCGTATCAAAAAATGTCTTTTGGCCTGAAGAACGTTGGAGCTAATTTTCAGCGGGCCATGTTGTTTTCCTTTCATGACCTCAAACACATAGTTGAGGCATACCTGGATCATCTAGCATCATGTTCTCTCAAGAGATCTGAACATCCTACCCATTTACAACTAATCTTTGAGCGGTTTCGCTACTATCGGATTCACTTGAATCCAAACAAGTGTAGTTTTTGTGTGACATTGTGTCATTTATTAGGTTTCATAGTGTCAAAAAAAGGGATCATGGTCGATCCTCTTAAGGTTGAGGAAATAGTTCAATGGCCTCCCCTGTGCACAATTCCCCGACTTCAGTGTTTACAAGGGAAACAAAATTTCCTTCATCATTTTGTTGCTAGTTATGCCGAGATTACGAACGGTTTCATGCATATTTTAAAAAATGGAGTCCCATTCTATTGGAAAGAAGTATCTTAGTTCTCTTTTGATGCATTGAAATGCACTCTGATGTCTGCCCCTCTTCTTAGGCCTCCTGATTATGGAAAGGATTTCCTTTTATATTTGGCTTTCGTAGAGTCTACAATCAACATGGTCTTGGTACAAGAGGATGATGTGCTCGAGGAGAACGCTATCTATTATCTTAATTGAGGCCTAGTTGGATCGAATCTCAACTAATCACAAATTGAGAAGCTCGCTTTGGCAGTTGTTCACGCTATCCAACTGTTATGTCACTATATATTACTTTGCAAGACTATCTTCATTTTTGTCATTAACCCTTTTCATTATGTTTTAACGTGATGGGTCATTGGAAAAAAAATTATTCAATAGACAATTATCCTATAGGAGTTTGAATTTGAGTTTGTTTCGGCGAAATCTAAGAAGTCCTTGGTTTTTGCGAAGTTAAGATCAGAACTATTGGTAAAAAACAATGATGTTTCACCCAAAGAGTCACCAATTAATGAATATATTTTTATGATCGCATCTTCAGACCCATGGTATGGAGATATAATTTTGTATCCTTATAATTTGAAGTGCCTTGCTTCTGCTTCTCACGATGAGCATTGACAAATACAACACCAAGCGTGAAACTATATTAGCCCTGATGACACTCTGTATCATCGAGGGGTAGATTTCATGCTTTGACGATGTCTTACACATGAAGAAATAGAGCTTGTTTTGAATGACTATCACACTGGAGCATGTGGTGGTCATTTGTCTAGGTTGGAAATAATCCAAAAGATTCTTCGCATTGGACACTTTTGGCCCTCGTTAATCAATTATTGTGTTGAGGAAGTCAAAAAGTGTCACCCATGCTAGATCATCTATCGGAATATGTGGGCACACCTCGCTCCTATGTTTCCAGTCATTATTGTTGGTCCTTTCACTAAGTGGGGGATTGATTCATTACATGTCACTCAGATTCTACCAGGGGGAATCCCTATATCATCGTAGAAGTAGACTACTTCACTAAGTGGGTCAAAGATACACCGACATTTAACAATGATGGGGAAACTACTTCCCTTTTCATCTTCAATCAGATAGTAGTTAGATTCGGTATCCCAAATGAGATTGTCACTAACCATGGTAGTCACTTCCAAAATAAAATGATGACTAAATTAACATCAAATATCTATTTTAAATAGGAACATTCATCACCCTATTAAACACAAGAGAATGGTTAGGTAGAAGCTCTTAATAAGTCTCTCAAGACTATTCTTTAGTGCACAATCAATTCGACCCAGTCAAATTGGAATTTTATATTATATTCGGCGTTGTGGTATTATCGAACTTATGTAAAAACTTTTATCAGTTTTTTACCTTTTCAACTCGTCTATGGGATGGAGGAAGTATTTCCTATTGAGTGTCAAATCCCCTCTCTAAAGTTGGAAGTGGAACTACTTCCCAACACTACACCACTTGAGAAACGCCTTCTATATCTCGAGCCGCTTGATGAGCAGCATCACAATGAAGCCTTGGAAACCGAGGCTCATAAGAAACGATTCAAGTGTCAACATGATCGATCTGTTCACCCTAGGATATTCTTTGAAGGTGATCTTGTCCTGGTCTACAACCAAGACAAATATCCCCTGGGGCAACACAAGTTCAAAACCATATGGTTCATACCTTTCATTGTGAAAGAGGTCTTAAAGAAGGGTGCTTACCATATAGTTTATTTCAAGGGTAATGCCTCAGCAGAGCCTAGAAATGGTCTCTACCTTAAGAAGTATTACACTTAGGTTGTTCACCTGGGTGTGGATTCTTGTATATATGTATATTTTTTTATACATTTTTTGTCTTTTTGTTTTATGGACGTGTAGTTATTATGTTATCTTTTTCACTATGGAAGATGTCAAGTGAATCAAAAGTGTATGTTGGGTTTGCAAACGACACTAGATGACACACACAGACACTTGCTTCCATAGTGTGGGTGATTTTCACACCTAGTGGCCAGTTTCTATCTTCTAGAGATATTTGTCTAGGAGAAGCAACCAATAATGTTGTTGAGTAAAGTGCAATGATAGAATTACTAGGTGATGCTTTGTCACATGGTATTTCTCACCTCCCAATTAACTTAAATGATCAACTATTCGTGTCTCGGTTAAATAGATTTTACCTCATTTATGATCCTACTCTTCACTGATGATTACTTAGGGTACATCTCTTAGAATGATATTTTTATTATGTTACTTATATTCATGTTCCTAGGAGATTTAACCATCTAACCGATACATTAGATAATCAAGTTTTATATTGGCATGTTTCTCACATGTAGAAGTAAAACACACACATACACATGTAAATACATTTGTAAAAATGCCATCCATATGACATAAAAGATGTATATGTGTGTGTGTGTGTGTGTGTGTGTGTGTGTGTGTAAAAATGGTGGCATGAGTACAAAGTGGGAATGAAAGCCTCAAAAGTAGTTGGTATACATTAATGGTATTAAGTCCTCAAATACATAGTACAAAAAGTTCTCTCGGCACATAAAGTGGTCTGAGACTATCTAAGTTCTTGGCCTATTGGCCCTGTTCCAATGCACAATGGCGTTCACAAGATGCCAGAATAGATGGACCCACATCCTGGTCACCCCTACTACATGTGGTTACATGGCAGGGAGGAGGTCCTCAATCTCTGCCATGGGTATTGCACGAGAGAGAGCCATGAGGTTTCTTTCTGCTCACTGCAACACTCTCTCAGACTCTCAGGTTGGGGGTCCTCCTGCTCCTATTGATCCAACCTTTGGTTGAGCATGACGCTTGGTCCTAGCGAAGTCTGTTGGCCAAACACATCCCACATATATACATAACAGATATTTAAGTTAGTACCCTGACATACTCATAAAAAGGATATATATAAAAAAAATAAAAAAAAATTAATAACTTTAAAAATAAATATGTTACCTATCTCATGGTGCTCCTCGCAAAGGGGCACGGGCATGTCAGGATATCAAAGGAAACTTATCCTTGCATAGGGATAGTTCTCTATGAATAGAATCTGACGTGCCCACCAGTAAAAGAATTTTTCATCAAACGCATCCTGGGTTCTTCCTCCACCCTGTCTAGGCAGCAAAACTTCCCACCAACACAATGTCAGGAAGGAGGTGATACACCCTTGTACTATCTCTCTTAGGGTGAGACAAGGCACCCTCTCGAAGAAGAACATGCATAAAATTGTGTCGAACCTGAATTTATTATTTTTCCATCTACGACATTCTGTAAGTTGTCTTTTCATGTATACCATGATGGTAGTAATCCAGTCGAAAATAGTAGCCTCTAAACACTAAACTACATACTGCATCTTTGCACATGAGGCATAATGGAGTGTTATAGATCCTATGATCCACCCGATCATGAATAAAATTATGTTAAGGGAGAGGTTGGTAATCTTGTGAATCGACACCTGAGAACCTACTTTACCAGTACTAGCCTCACAATACATATTGATGTAGTCCTCAATGTAATACAACCCTAGACGAAAGGTCATCAAGTTGACCAGTTCCCCTCTCCTAGAGAGGTCAGTCAGGAAGTAGATGTCCTTTGTGGTCAGGGTCAATGATTGACCCTCCAACATAAAATCCTTTTCATCAAGATGTCAATACTCCACTAGAGCATTGGGCATCTTTGATTATGCCCTCATGAGAAGACACCAAAAAATTTTCCACAAGAAACATTGTTTTAGTGTGGCAACAACTAGGGTATCCTCCTCGAATAAACCACCATCTCCTCATGTTTCCTTTATCTCCAGTGAACATACATCCTATAACACACAAAGGAATGAGAGGTTTTAGTCTTTTGTTTTTCTTTTTTTAACTTCAAAGAGGGCGTACGCGGGCTGCCTTTAGGAAAATCGCATATGTACGCAGGTTGAGTATTACTCAATATGCGTATATATGTGGGTTGAGCATTGTTGGAACTCGACCAAGTTTTGGAGAACCTTGTTTGTGTTTGACCATTTTTGGGACTTTTAAAGGTTGTTTGAAGACATAGCGCCCAGGTGAAGCGAAGATTGCGAGATCTCACCCGCTTTTGAGATATTTTTGGAGATTAGGTTTTATGTAATGGGTATGGGATGTTGGCCCATGGGATTAACCATGTTTAGGCCCCATTTGTAATGTATAAATATATATCTAGGCAATGTAAGAAATAAGAGACCTAGTATAATTGGCTTAGTGCGGAGATAGAGGTTTTGTGCACACTATGTGTTAAGACTTGCAGAGCTAAGTGCAAGTGATTGTAAGAAGCTTGTGTGCAGACTGTGTAAGAAGGATTTGTGTTGTGACCTAACTCGGGGAAGGAGGATCTGGCAAGGTTCACGGAGATCTCCTATCCTATGCAGAGTTTGTTTTTTGTCTCTGTGCATGTATGAAGATTGAAAGAAGATAATAAAGAAGAAGAAGAGTTGGTGGACGTAGCCCCACACTGGGGTGAACCACGTACATCCTGTGTTGTAATTGCTTTGTGCTATTGATGTGATTTATTCTTAGTACTAAATCTTTATGTATGTTAGATACATATGATGTAGTATCTTAGTGCTTAATAACATGAATTAATTCTATATCTAATTGATGCTATGTGCGAAAGGGTTAGATATGCTTAGATCTTGTTGAATATTGCATTGTTCCATAATTAGGGTTTGAATATACGATGTGAATAAGGGTAAAATATAATGAAGGTTAACTGCTAAGTGCTCTGTTAAGTATTTTGATCATAGATTTTTGTCCCAGCTAGGTTGTAGACACTTGAGTCTTACAAGCCCCCCTGCCTCTACCTCGGGTGAGACTTCATCTTCTTCACAGGTGTTGCCGAAAGGGCTAGTAGTTAGGGTTTTGTTGGTGAGCTATTAAAGCGTTGAACCATGGGTCTGCCCCTATGCCAACAAATAGTTTTGTTGTCAAGACCTGAAATTGTGATCATTGGGAACTAAGGAAAAGAGAAAGCTCTATGCGTAGATCTGTTGTTGTAGTGTGTAGTACTCTACCTGACTCGTGAAGCTCTGTGACAAGAAGAGAATTATAATATGAAGAAAAGTGGTAAGATCTTAAGGCTTGGTGCTCTGATAAAGGTAAGATAAGTGGAAATTTGTTTTTCAAAAGAATGGATCTAGGTATATTTGATAAATTTCATTCTAGTCTAAAAACTAGGGCACAACTAGAATAAAGAATATATGATATGAATAGATCTGATAGAAATAGTGAAAGATATGTTATTCCTATACATAGAAAGTATCTTTGGACTAACAAGTGGATGCAGGATCCTAGAAAGAATTTTTTACAGGTCCATCATTGTGATCCCAATGCGTAGTACAGAAAAGGTTGGGGATAGTTTAACAGAAAGAGAGGATTGACTCTTTGTTATAATTGCAGAAAACTGGGACATATTGCTAAGGAATGCCCTGGTAGAGGTCCTATTTTCCTTTGTTGTAAGGCTACTGGACATGAATTTTTATATTTCCCTAGAATGATTGCTAAAGTTGAAAAGATGAACATGAGACAAGAAAACCATGGAGAAGGTCAAGAAAGCAATGATATACTAAAGAACCAAAAAGAATCTGACGCTATATTATTGTAGATGAAAGAAACATTGAATGATCACAGAGACATCAGTTTATCAGAGATCATAAAAGAAAAAGAGTGCATAGAAACAATAATAGGAGACTTCAATATAGACTGTGTATTGGACACAGAAACACATGTGAACATTATGCCAGAAAGTACTTGGGAAATCTTACGAAAGACTGCTATGGTTCCTTCATTGGGAGGAATAGGATGGTTTAAAGGAAAGATTATAACCCTATGTGGAATACTTACTCATGTACCTATGACGGCTCATGGAGCATCGACAGGAGAATAATTTGAGGTCATTAAGTTTGTTGAGAAAAATGGCCCCTTTGCGCTTTTGTTAGGAAGGACTTGGATTGAGAGAGATCATATCCAAAGGAGAGAAGAAGAGAAAGATATAGAACAGAAAAAGCAAGAATTAAGGAATTTTATCGCTAGGAAAATAGTGAGACTAATACAAGAACAAGAGGAAAATTCGAAGCAACTGAGGTCCAGGGACTTAACTATCGAAGTTGAAAGAATGCAAGAAGGCTTAAATAACTTATCCATGTAGAAGAGTAGATCAACTACTCTAGAAACTGTAAGAGAAGAAGTATTATCCTCGAACCTTGTGAAAGATCCTCAAAAGTGTGAAGTTACGATGCTAAGAAAATATAAGAACAATAATGGAAAGAGGAATCCAGAGACTCATATCACAGGGAAGAAAACAAGAAATCTTAGTAAGAAGAAAGAAAAGCTATAAAAATTGCAGGACGTTCCAGAGAGGACTTCGTAGAAGGAAGGTTTGCAGAACTTGAACCTCGCTAGGCCTCACATAGATAGAAGAATACATGGTGGAGAGTCAAGTGGAGAAGTTCACTGAAGCTATTCAATAGCTTAAAGTAAGAGTGGAAGAACTGGAACTGCAAGCAGTGTTAAGCACTCTACAGGAAGTGTGATACCAGAGAAAAGAAACTTCCAGGAGTGCAGTAGAAAGAATCAAGGTGTTGGCATTGGAATGTAAGCTACTCAACAATCGCAGTGTGCATATCTATGAGCACCTCACTGAGGACCCAGAACTAATAGCATTAGAAGAACAAATTCAAGAGGAAAAGAAACATGCATCGATAGTGAAAGTGCATCTGAAACTGCTTTCAGCAGTTGAGAAGATGAAAAGGTCATAGGAATAATGCGCAGTTTAGCAGCAGGTCCATGCCATCCAAAGTAAAGTCATGGAAGTGACCCAGAGACTCCAACTGGTACAGGAGGAAGCGTGCACACTTTTTGAGGAGATCTCTTGTCCTATGCAGAGTTTTCTTTGTAGCTCTGTGCATGTAAGAAGATTGAAAGAATATAATAAATAAGAAGAAGAGTTGGTGGACATAGCCCCACACTGGGGTGAACCACGTACATCCTATTTTGTAATTTCTTTGTGCTATTGATGTGATTTATGCTTAGTACTGAATCTTTATGTATGTTAGATACATATGATGTAGTAGCTTAGTGCTTTATAACATGAATGAATGCTAGATCTATTTTATGTTATGTGCTAAAGGGTTAGATATTCTTAGATCTTGTTGAATACTACGTTGTTATGTAATTAGGGTTTGAATCTACGATGTGAATAAGGGTAAAATCTAATGAATGTTAACTGCTAAGTTCTTTGTTAAGTATTGTGATCATAGATATGTGTCCTATATAGGTTTTAAACACTAGAGTACTACAACTCCCCCTGCCTCTACCTCGTGTGAGACTTCATCTACTTCTCAGGTGCTGCTGAAAGGGTCGGTAGTTAGGGTATTGTTGGTGCGTTGTTGAAGCATTGAACCTTGGGTCTTCCCCTGTGCCAACAAGGATGGACAACCCACGTACATGCAGTCACAACCCTTTCTCAAGGGTGCACCCCTCCTAAACACAAAATTAAAAGCTTAAAGATGAACTAAAATAAAATATGAGTTTATTTGTACTTAATTGGTCCAAGTGTGAAGGTTTTCCGTCCACTGTAGCTCCTTGAATTTGTGTTTTTGATGAAGGTTTTTTTTTTATCTTTTTACTATTTTCCAAATTGCAATCGTAAAAATGAATTGTCCACCTCTATTTATAGATTTTTTTGTCCCTTTTTACCCTAATTTGGTCCCCTTTTTCACTTTTCATGACTTGGTGGCTACTTTAGTTCTCTTTTGAGTTATCTTTGAGTCATTCTGATGGAATTGTCCTTTTGGTTTGGTAATTTTCATGAGATGGGTTATACCTATATCATCCCATGGTAAAAGTCATTTTTTCAACTTTTGCATATAGGTTAGGTTTTCATTCCTAGATTTCTGCATAATTTTGACTTTTCCTCTTTTCCATAGGATTGATCCCACTGAAGTGCGACACTGAACCTTCTCTGATGCTTTAGAAGTGTCATAATTAGGTGGTAGAGCCTACCTCTACATGGATGCCCTAGGTATATCCTTTGCTACATTTTGGAATCCATGCTGTGAGTTTTGACTATAGGATTGGGATTCCATGTTAGTCCCACTGTGATTACATATTGAATCCTCATTCTTCTTGCTAATCATCATTCTTGGCCTTACCCACGAGACTCCCTAATGAGCATGGTTTGTTGTCATTCAAGATCGCTTAAATTTTGAAAGCAACATCCAACTAGGCTATATTTATTCTTTTCAATATTGTATGGATTACTTATGAAAAGAAACCCCACTGGAGTCTTTTTTAAGCCCTTTTAAGACTCTGCAAAATAGAAAATTTTGTCGAGCGATCTTGTTTCCCTTCACGCTTTCCAAATTCAAATTTGAAGGCACATTTGTCAGGTAGTAGTTTACCCCTTTTTCATTTGGATGGCTCATTTTATGAATAAATGTATGCCATAGGAACTTCGGTTTTCTAGGAGTGTATTCTCAGGCATAAGTTTAACCGTTTTTCGTGCTTGAGGGACTAAATTTTCGGAAAAGGGACATTCTCCTTGGTTTTGGTTTATCTCTTTTTCGGGCCTTGGATAATAATTACGAAAAGGGAACCGCCTCGGAGTCCGTAGTTAATCTCTTTCCAGACTCCCTAAATATGAAAATATCGTTGAGTGACATTGTTCCTTTCACACTCGTTAATTGGTCCAGAAAGAACATCTATTTGGCATGAGTTTAATCATTTTTCCAGCCAATAGATTATGCTAGAAAAAGGTACACCTCAGGAGACTTGTCTCGCTAGGAGATTTCTCCTCGTTTATATTTTATACTTTTTCGGGATAAGGAGACTAAACCTAGAAAAAGGTTGTGAGTCCATATTTAATCTCTTTTCAGACTCCTTAAAATTGAAAATATCATTGAGTGATCTTGTCTCAATCACACTCGTTAAAATCGTATTGAAGAGAAATATTTTCGATATAAGTTTAACCCTTTTTCAAACCGATTGGAATAATTGCGAAAAATAACTCCTTGGATTCTTGTTTTAGTATTTTTCAGACTCTCTAAACATGAAAAAACCATCGAGCTTACCTTCTTTGGGCTCGTAAAACTTCACATAGAAGGATTTTTGTTGTTTCATACTTAATCACATTGTGGGTCTCATCTTTGCATATTTGACCTAATGTCAGCTCCATGTTGCTCTCAATTGAACCTTTAAAGAACTCCTTATACACAAGACTTGTAGCACTTTTTTCCCTTTTTCATTCTCACACCTTGACCCATGGAAGACTTTTCCCTGAGAGTCCTTATCCTGCACATGTCTCCTTTCTCTGAGCATCAATATGTTTCATGTTCTTGGAACTAGTTTGGTTTCTCGTGAAACTCGTTCCTCCTTTGTAATGTATCATTATTTTATTCTTTTTTAAGCTCGTTAAAAATTTGAAAAAGACAAAAATATCAAATATTCCAAAAAGAGGGGATGAGATATATCAATTTTTTTTTCGCCAACAAGATAGTCTCCCTTGGACAAAGCACATCCTTCTGTTTTTTCTCCAAGCATTAGGATATAGTATGACCTTAGGGAGTTGTTCTCGCTACATAGAATTGTGTCCTCCTCCTTTTGGTTACTCTTCCAAACATATGGAGAGTTTTTGGTGCCTCCTGCATTGCAAAATTATGTCAATATTACGCTTCCTAAGTTTTATCATCTTTTGTTCTTTTTTCCAAGGGAATTTTTATCCAACCTGATTCATCCATTCTACAGTTTTTCTATTGACTTTCATGAGTCAACCATCCCTTGAGTCCAGTCATGTCCAAATTCAAAATAGATGAAGTTCTATGCCTGATGATTGAGATCCTCCATTTTTTCCTTGACGACGTGTTGAAGACCTCAGAGTAGTGATTCTTATACTCTTATTGTACTCCTACCTGAGTTGTTGAAGATATTGAAGTTATTTCTCAAGTTATGAAGGCCTCATCTCCAGCCGCAAGATTCAATATTTCTATAAGATGCATATTATATTGTACTTAAATATCATCGAATTATTTTGAGATGTATATCCTCTATGTATTTCTCGTGGATACACTTTCTATATACATTTTTATGAAATGGATCTGTAGTGTACTTGATTGGAAAGAATGATTAATTCATCCTAAGCATGGGTATGCCCGCCTTGTAGAGATTATTGTTATTTTGTAGATGGCACACTCTCAAACTCTGGTCCCGAGCTCACTTGACTCTGTGCCTTCCCACTGGTGAAGATATTATAATTTATTTCGACCATCAATTGATCTTATGACCTCACACATTAGGGGGAATCTGTTATAGCCCTAAAATTCCCTACCTATGCATACATGGCATTGGCCTTTCTACTTGCACAATTTTCCAGATTACTGTTGAGGATATCTTTTTTAAAAACCTTTTTTTGGAACATGCGTGCTCTTTGCCTCACTAATTCCCACGTACACACTCATGTTGCATACTATACAACCTGCATACATATGCAAGATGCATGCTAAACAACCTATGTTTACCTCCAAAACCTGCAAAAAATAAAAATTGGCAAGGAATTTGGTGGAACTTATGGGCTATCAACTTTTCCCAACCATTTTACGCATTGTAACCCATATCCAAACCGAATAACCATATTTTTGTCATATAAAAATAGGTCTTGGGGTCCTATTTCATAATCAAGCAAGAGAACAAAGAAAATCTATCAAAATCCCTTCCCCTTCTAGCCCAATCTTTGCACCCCTTTTTAATATTTTTTCTCGAAATTCCCCTTCATCCCTTTCTCTTTATGCAATCCATTCCCCTTCCCCAAAGAGATCAGTTGATTGTGAGAGGAAACATGGGAATGATGCACTTGAAGCAGCAATAAGAGGAGCTCGGACTTGGTTCATGGAGCATTTGTTGATGAGAAGGTTGTAATAATTTAATCTTCAGTTTGAATAAAAGAGTTATTTTCTTGTCCCAATACTTTGCGTATTTATATCTTTGTTGATTAATGTATTTATGTTTATATATGAATGCTAACATTGATAGATAGAGATTGTATATTTGTAGCACTTTTTTCCTAAGTGTTCTTACAAGTCATCTTTGGGAGGAGACCTTCAACTTAGGAAGATACAAAGTTGAAGGAAGTCTACATTAGACATTAGAGCCTTAGGTACACTTACCAATCAACCTTCTTCTCTTTTCATCTTTTTGTTCATAGAGTTTGGGGTAGTTTAGGATTAGGACTGTATTTCAAGGGAAGTCAGTTCTCTGCCTATATTCCTACCCATTATAGTAACAAGACGATTTTCCCCGCTAACACCAACTTCCAATTCTCCAGCTCCAATGGGAAGGAGGCTCCAACCCCCTAGTTTCCCAGGATGCAACCTGAAGGAAGCTACAACTCCCTAATTCCCTAGATCCAACTAGAAGGAGGCTACAAATAAAAGGAAGTATAGTTCAATGATTGGAATCTTACTTTATGTGACATCTTCCAAACTATATGTGATGGAGGAAGTTGGACAGGTGGCATTATTTCAAGAAGCACCAAAGAAATCACATGTTTTGGAAGTAAAGAGGATATTTAGATATCTCAAGGGTACATAAGAGTTTGGATTATGGTATCTAAAAGGAAAGGATCTATCACTTATTTCCTACATAGATGTAGATTGGGCAGGTTGTATTGATGATCGAAGAAGTACAAGTGGAGAATCCTTCTACTTTGATGAGTGTTTGGTATCCTGGATAAGAACGAAACAATCATCAGTATCACTATCTACAGTTGAAACATAGTATATTGCAGCAGAAACATGTTCTACACTTGTCCTATGGATGAAATAAACATTGAAATATATACAGATTGAGTATGATGAGCCCATTCCAATATTTTGTGATAAGACAAGTGCCATCAGTATCTCAAAGAATCCAGTGATGCACCCCAAGACGAAGAAAATTCCAATAAAGTTTCATTTTCTATGGGAACAGGTTGCAGAGAAGAACATTAAAGTTGAGTATGTTGGGACAAAATATTAGACTACAGATATCTTTACAAAACCACTTCCACGGGAAGATTTTGAATATCTTCACTATAAACTCAAAGTAGTTTCTACCCCACAATGACTTTTGAATTCTATTCTTATATTCCATATATTTACATTTAAGGAAACATCAACTTCCAATTATCCAACTGCAACTGGAAGGAGGCTCCAACCCCCTAGTTTCTCAAGCTCCAACCTGAAGGAAGCTCCAACTCCCTAATTCTTTGGGTCCAACCAGAAGGAGGCTACAACCCCCTAGGTTCTATGGATACAACCAGACAAAAAATTCCTCAAGCCCCAAAACAATAGATCAGGAAACAAAGAAAAGAAGCTATGCAAAGATAGTCAAGGTATCTCCATTTGGGGTTGCTCTCCCTAACTGAACTCTACTTGGGGATGCTCCTCCTATCTACATTGTCCCTTTGGATGCTCCACATGTCCTCAAACCTATGATTACTCTTTACCTCTCTCCATTTGACAAAGGATTAACTCCCCCCATCGAACTGACATTGTAGCTACTCTAAGCAATCCTGGTTAAAAGAATAGCTTCCTTTATGGGTGTGTCTCCTTGTCTGTATTCTACTAATATTCCTTTATGGATATCTCTCTCTGTGATGAATTTTCTGCATGTTGTTGTGTAGATCAATATAGGTCTTCGTATACTTACTTCCTTTTGGAGTTATTTTCCATTGGTGTTTCCTTGTGTAATGAACTGATATATATATATATATATAAATCATTCAAGAATAAGCATTCAAATATCCCAGTATCATTATCATCCATTATGATAATATTCCTTTTTCTCTAAATCACTCTTTGAAAGCCTCTGAACAAATTTGTGAACCAAATATCTGAATCCATGCTCTCATCCACTATCATATGTCTATCCAAACTTGTTAATCCATCTATGTCCATTCTTTCCAAGACTCTTCTACTCAACTATCCACAATGTTGACCCATCTATCATTATACTTCAACTAACCGACTTCTCTGAGTCTGTCTACTCAAACTCTGTAAGTTTCTTGAAACATGGTTCTTTGATCTATCTTGGATACTACATAGACTCCCCCTATCTAATATTCATATTACCTGAGAGTCTCCAATCCGAATGGCTTAGAACAATACCTTCTATGACACCAATTGTTGGATTACTAAGGGGGGAGTGAATCAGTGATAATGATTTTTAATCCTTTTTTACTACAATATATATTTATGATAAGTTTACCAATATCATTCAACTAGTACAGAATAAATAAACCATTAACAATGAGCAATCATACACATACACAGTACACCAGTATTTTTACGTGAAAACCCAATGCGGGAGAAAACCACATAATGTTTTTTCTTATATGTATTTAAGAAGTACATTCATTGGAAGCACGAACTTCCTTTGTTTTTCAGCTGCAACTGGAAGGAGGCTCCAACCCCCTAGATTCTCAAGATATAACCTGTT
>ML857988.1:13551-26593 GCA_009831015.1 Picea engelmannii
GCTCTAATACATTTCTCTAAGTTTGAAGAACTGGTCTCAAGTCTTGGCAGACCATCTTGTAGTTACCCTCTCTCTATATATTGCATTATTTACCAATGCACTTGTTCTCTTTATTTGTTTGGGAGGGAAGGGAAGTAGTTACCGTCTCTATATATATATTGCATTATTTACCAATGCACTTGTTCTCTTTGTTTGTTTGGGAGGGAAGGGAAGAGAGTGCTTCCGATTCAGATGAACAACTAATACCCTTTTCCTGAAAAGTCTCTTCATATGATCAGTTGACATATACCATGTTTCCATAATCAAATTAAAATAATGGTGCACTAAGTATTTATTTGAACATCCCTTGCAATCTTGATGTTTGACTCAGTAAGTATTCTATTGCTAGGATGCCGATGGTTCAGTGCCTTTTTTCTGGGGAACTGCAGCTGATGGTTACCTTGTCCTATCTGATGAGCCAAATGTCCTCAAAGAAGGATGTGGGAAATCTTTTGCTCCTTTTCCCCGAGGTAATATTGGAATGACTAAATTAGAGCTAATATGATTGGTAGTTTTTGAACACATCAAATTAAGCAAAATGATTTGTAGCTACAGAACTTCTTATGTAATGTCGGTTGTTGCATTTGCCTTTACAGGGTGCTTTTTCTCTACCTCAGGTGGCTTGCAGAGTTTTGAACATCCTTTGAATAAGCTGATGCCAATGCCTCGTGTTGACAGTGAGGGGAAAATGTGTGGGGCCAACTTTAAAGTAGATGTATATTCCAAGAGGCAGGCTAGCATGCCTAGAGTGGGTAGTGAGGCCAATTGGGCCAATGAATTCTGATACAAACAATTTGGTTTCAAGTGTAAAAAATTTAGGGAGTAATAAGGTCAATTGGGCCAATGAAATTTGGTATTAGGTGTAAAATTTTTATTTATATTTAATAGCTTAAACGTGAGAAGGTGACATTTTATTCTGATATAAGAAATTTGGTATTAGGTGTAAATTTTTTATTTATATTTAATAGCTTAAATACTAGAAGGTGACATTTTATAACTAGTAGTATTGATGGAGTTAAAAATTAGGAATCAATTTTTCTATTTAAAACCTTGTTGCAAGGTCTTGTTGGTTACTTAAATTAGTTGTAATTAATGTTTATGGTTCACCAGTGAAAAAAATGAGGTTTCGATTTTAATAATCAACCTTTAAGAAATGTTATACTATTATTTATAATGTTCCTTATTATTTTATTCCATTATCATCTTTTGACAAAGTTTAAAACATTGTTTTTAGACAAATGAAACGTCAATTTAACAAGTGAAAATAGTAGCAAAGCTGCTTATATTTGCTTTTTAGAAATGCTTTAATATATTAATTATATGTATTCCAAAGCAAAATATTATAATAATTATGAAACGCTTGAAATTAGAGTAATTAACTATTAGACTTTTTAACTTTTCCAGGTAATTATTGGTAGAATCCAAACAATTTAATTGTTGGTCAAATCTCAAATTCTCATAATTGGAATTGTGGTTTTAAAAACATAAATGGAACCCTAAAAACCCATAATCTAACCAGTCTGTACAATATCAGCAAAACACAACCAAAAGGTTCAAAAAAATCTAATATTTAAACTACAACGTTAAATTAAAAACTGTAAATTGTATATTCAAAAGAAAAGTAATATTATTGTGACATTAAAGAAAATGAATTATAATAATTGAAATGTGATTACTCTATAACTTGAATAGTTAAATTAAAAACTGTATATTAAAAAAAAAAAGGGTATTAAACAAAATCTACTATAATAAATTATTAGAAAGCAATGTTTACAAAATTAAAATATAATATTTAAAACTATGAAATATTAAAAAATAAAGTTAATAGTATTTAAGAAGGGGGTAATTGTAAAATTATAATATTCTATTATAAAAATATATGTATTTTTTGTGTGTGTGTTAGTTTGTCCTTGACATGTGGGACTAACTTGTGGCTCCAGGTAAAGCCCTCACTGGAATTGAATCCTATCTCAAGTTCTCATGGCTCCTATCTCAAGCTCTCATGGTTCCAGGCTCAACAGTGAACTCCTCGCTTTCCACCATTGCACCCAACCCCTTTGGACTATAAAAATATATGTATTATTATTATTATTAAAATATATTTTGAAATAGTAAAATTAAAATATTGTATTTCAAATAAAAATAAAGAGGATTATAATTTTTGAAACTGAAAGAAAAGTAGAACAAAGATATGGTAACAAAAATTGCAATTAAGCCCATTTACAGAGAAAAATATAATACTTATAGCAATTAATGATAATGGAATGAAAGAATTAATGTATACATCTAACATACAAAGTTAATAGTATTTAAGAAGGGAGTAATTGTAAAATTATAATATTCTATTATAAAAATATATTTTATTATTATTATTATTATAAAAAAGATATTTTGAAATAGTAAAATTAAAATATTGTATTCCAAATAAAAATAAAGAGGATTAAAATTTTTGCAACTGAAATAAATGTAGGACAAAGATATGGTAACAAAAATTGCAATTAAATCCATTTACAGAGAAAAATATAATAATTATAACAATTAATGATAATGGAAAGAAAGAAAATTAATGTATACACCTAACATACAAATTATTATATTGAAAAAATAGAAAAGATAAATACAATATTTAGATATAAATAAAAATTAGTGTAAACATGATAATTATAGAGAAATATTTTTATAACATAAATATAAATATCAAAATAGCTAATTTTGATATTAACATAAATTTAATATATTGGACAAGCTAACTTTAAGGAGAATCTATGGTGTGATAAAGAATTAAAGGATAAAATAAAATAAAGATATTATAAGGAGGTGGTTAACCCTAATTTTGAAGATAAAAAAACATCTATGTGTTTTGACTTAGCTTAAATAAGAGAATCAATATTGTTAAAATAAGAACTAATTCTCATGACTGAAAGTGGATGTTGATTGTATCCTAATTTCAAAATATTTGTCACAATACAAACCTTCTTAACCTTATAATTCATCAAAACTTTACCGATCTTGGAATGCTTTTCTTAATGGTTTTTAAGCATCAAAATAACATTTTAAATAAATCCAAGTATTCTCTTACTTTTCTTAAAGTTTTGGTTTGAGTGGACTTTAACCACCACCATCATCATAAAAAAAAAGTTTACCAAAACTTATTTTAATAAAAATTTATTAATAATCTCTCTTCAATATTAAAATGGATAGTACACCCTACTTCAAATATAATATAATATTTGCAAATATAATTGATGATGATGATGATGATGATGATGATTAACGTCCACTAAGACCGAATTGATCTATCAGACCTTAAGAGGGTAAGTGATTACTTGCAATTCTTTATAATTTTGTTTCTGTGCTCGAAAAGCATTAAGAGAAGCTTTACAAGATCACCATAGTTTTGTTGAGTTAAGAGGTTATGAAGGTTGGTAGTGTGACAAATATTTTGAAAATGAGATCTAATTTGGGTATAGGTTGGACAATCTAAGAGAAAGTGTTTTTTATCTTCAACCTTCTTAGTGTCATAAATGTGACACTCTTTCATCCCATGACGTTTTAGGAATTGACCAACGCCTAGTTTCACTATGGAGCTCATGAGAATTTGTTCTTATCTTAGCAATGTTTATTTTTTTCTTTACACTTGGAAAAACAGATAGATAGTTTTGATCTTCTAGATTAGGGTTGATTACATCCTTATAATACTTTAATTTTCTTTTTTCCTCTAACTCTTTATCACACCACATTTTCTCCTTAAATTTTGATTTGATGATTTTTTTAATAGTATCTTTATTCTGCAAAATGGTTTCTTCTATGATTCCCCAATAATTTAGCCAAGACCGTGCATCTTTATGCCATCCTCGCTTGAGTCGATGGTGGTTACGACTCGAATTTGAAAAAATGGTGGTTACGACTCGAATTTGAAGAAATTTTAGGAATCCTCTTGTCTTCCATGTTGTTTAACTTGTCTTATACATTAGGTATCTAGGCATAGACATGCTCTGAATGGGGGAGAGGCTCGTTTCTAAGAGGAGGATGGGATTGAGTGCATTTCCTTTAATTTTGAGATTATTGGTTATAAAATTCTTTTGTATTTGCTCTATTTTTCTCCAAGATTCATGAGAGATACTACAGCCCTAGACTTTACATCCATAAAGAATAATAGATGTAACAAGAGTCTCAAAGAAGAGTTTCTTATTATCCCAAATCCAAAGATTAGTTGATTTACAATTGTTTTCAAGCCCATAATAAGTTTTTCATCCCCCCATAATATGTTTCTCAATGCTATAATTTCAATTGAGCTTGTGGTGAATATCAATTCCAAGATATTTGTATGAAGTCACTTCCTCCAAGTTGTTTTTTTCATATACGAAGGTATCATAAGTGATCTTATTGGATTTAATAATCATGACCTTAGTCTTGTCAGTATTTACAGTCATACCCATATTGGAGCAAATATCCTTGAGGATTCTTAGTTGGTTTTTAGGATCGCGGGGACTCCTTGTCATAAGAACGATATCACCGGCATAAAGAAGAAGATTGATGACTATACCAGTGAGAGTAGAGCCGACACAACCTACTTTTTCCAAGAAATCTTCTAACTTGTCAATGTATATGCCAAAAGGGTAGGGGACAAGGGATAACCTTGTTTGACTCAAATATTGCAGTCAATCTCTTTTGATCAGCCCTAAGTGTTTTTAAACTTAGAAATAACATTCTCATACATCCTTATTGCAACATCTCTCAACTCGAGAGACACTTTTATCTCTTCCAGCCTATTCCAAAGGTTTTTCCTAGGAACCATGTTAAAATCTTTCCTAAAGTCAACAAAACAACAAAAAAGATTGGTTTTAGTATTGCGGAACTTCTCTGCAATGATCTTAAAGGTAACAAGATAGTCCATAGTTGAATGATATATCCTAAAACCATCCTGGCCTTTAGCTCTTTTACCATGACTTTCTAGCCAAAGGCTAATCTTCTTTTCCAAAATAATCCATAAAGCTTGGCTAAAATCGGGGTAATCATAATGGTCCTATAATTAGAGGGAATGCGTATATCCCCATTTTTAAAAATAGGAACAATGAGGCTTTGCATCCATGGTTTAGGGAAGCCCTGCTTGATTGCTAAATTGAAGAGCTTGTGTATGTGAGGGATAAGGATAGGCCCTCCGATTTTAAAAATTTAAGCTTGGTAGCCTTCAATGTCCTTAGCTTTCCCATTTTCAAGCCTCTTAACCCCGAATTCTGTGTCATCTAAAGAAAAAAAATATTCCCTTGTAGGGGCAATAGGAATGGTATCCATGGCATTAGGGAACTCGTAAAGACTTTTAAGGTAGGAATTTTAGTCCCTTAAGGGAATCCTATTATTTTATTTAGTATTGTGGTTTAGAATTTGGCTCCATAACTTCTTAGGATCCATCTTATATAGTTGTGAAAGTTGCTCTTGCATGTTATTGATATAATACATTTTTTCCATTTTAATTAGGGTTTTGTACGTATTGATCTTATCGAGTTTTAAGGACTCATTAGAAGCATCCCTAATGGCTTTCCTAGCAAATTTACATTATTTATCATAACAAGGGTTGGTCATTCTATTATTCTTTTTATAGGACACCTTGAAAGAGAACTTGTTAATAGAAGTGGATGTTAAAATAATAGGTGTGCTCGTTTCACCATAGACAATATAGCAATATTTTCACCCAACCATAGGCACAAAGGCCACCACCCAGCACCTTAACCTTGATAGAGAGAATAATTCTAGAAGAAAACCCTAGAATTAATAGCCAACCAAGGTAGCATACCTCTCTCTAGAGATAGTGTACTAGGCATCAATTCCAAACCATAACCAAAGAGAAATTCCAAGCCAAAATCAAAATGTCAGTTGTAACAGTTGTAGCTACAGCTCCTCTCCAGACTTGCACACTACTGGTCTTATGCAATTGTGAGAGAGAGTGTGACAAATGAGCTCTAGTGCCCTCTTGTTTATAGTCCTCCAAGTGACCTAACTGGGGCGACTTTTACTTTCGGAGGCTAATAACTCAAAAATAAATATTCTCTTGAATCGACTTATCTCCTAGGGTTATTATCCAACGTTTTAGGGTTTCTCTTGCTTCCTGAAATATTCTAGTCTCGTCAGGGTTACATGTAGATGTTAATAACTCCCACAACTGCCATAATATCAACACTCCCTCCTTGCTAGGGAGGTACTAAAGGAAATGGTCTTGAGCACAAACATAACATTCAACCAATAACATCATCATAGCCACACATGCTATCTCATGGTCAAATCATGAGCACCATCATCACTATCAGTATCCTCTGATAGCATCAACTGCATCATCTCTTCAGAGCCATACTCCATATGAGTAATCAAGCATGACGATGAATAAGTCACTCACTCCAAAGAGTGATACAAGAATCATTCTTCTAATATGGAAAAATATCCTAGAAGAATAATTGTTCCAACATATGATGGAAGCCACACCATGGGCTACAAGGACTATTCTTCTAATCCGTACATACGTCCTAGAAGAATGATTGTCCTGGACCATTTTCCACAGGGAGAATGTTTGTCCATCAACATACTAACTATGCATCTAGTTGGTAATCATCTCCAACACTAGTGATATTCTCCATGGAAATTAGAACAATTCCATCCAATAGAACACAACTATGTCTATCCATAGCAGTACACAACTACTACCCAATGGTACACTGTAACATCTCCAGCCACCCACAAGCCAAGGCATGCTACCTTCAAGCCCGCCCTTGGACTTCTTTCTCTTACGATACATTTTTAAAAATTTAAGGATGCATAAAAGAAAAGACTTTAATGACATGCACAACAGTAGTCATCAAGCATGCATAGTCTAAAGATTCAATTAAACAATAATTAAATATAAAGCGGAAATACACTCATATACATGTAAATGATACCATAACAGAGAGAACTTATCTTTATAAAAAAACGACACCAACTGGCTGCAGACCAAGGACGTTCCACCCAACGGTAGAAATCACTGCTCCAAATCTCAATAGCAATGTCACCCCCGAGCCAGGGCTATGAATCCACAAGGACAGTTCCAGAGTGTACTTGGGTTCCCAAACCAATCATCTCTCAAGCTCTCATAGGTTTCCCAACACCCACAACAATCCAAGTACCCATCTCTCTCCTACCCAATCTGTACCACCCAAGAGAATGGACCTCCACCCTTCTTTGCCACACAGTCCCTCAAGCAATCCTTCTCCTTTTTCCAGGGCCTCCAGCATAGATGGTCCAAAATCTCAATGATGGAACTCTCAGGACTCGCAGTTGTGATCAAAACAGGGCACAGGCCAACGCATCTCAAACATGCAGGCCCCAGGTCATGGCTGGATTGCACCAACGACCATTACAACCAATTATCCCGTGGCTAATTCTTCAGTAGTTTGGTTCCCTTCCCAAGCCAAATGCAGGTAAGGATGGATTAATGGATGGGTAAGTGCGTGAATGGAAGTGCGTGAGGGAAATGAAGGAACGTACAGGAAATCAATGAACAAGCCATCATTCGAACAATCAATGACCAACGACCAATGACCAACCCGACCAACCCGACCATTGATCAACAACCAACCCGACCAACCCCACAATCAGACCAGGGGCAGGTTTAAGTAACTTCGTGGGGAATCAAGAACCTCCTGGCCTTCCCCAAGAAGCTCACATAATCGATCCCCTCCCTTAGGAAAAAAGGGTAATTAACATAGGAATACACATTTATTCCCTCAAGCCCCCTCTCTTGTGGAATCATAGCCCCCTATAACTCTAGTCCTTGTCCGTATAGCATCCAACCATGTGTTTATTATTAATAATGATCAAAACATTACATTTCTTGGGCACATTGGCCTTTTAATAATTGTTTGGGCACCCTGGCCTCTCAACATTGTAACAATACATTATTTAAAATGGGGGTTCAGAACCTAGGGTGTTACATCCCCTCCCCCTTATCTTGGCACTATCCTCAGTGCATATACAAAATAGAGATAAAAATCTCAAATTTATTCAAAAAGTTGTGGGTACTTTGTCCGCATGGCATCTTCATGCTCCCAGGTAGCATCTTCAAGACCGTAGCAGGTCCACTGAACTTTTACCAACTCTATAATTCGATTCCGGAGCATTTTGAATTTTTTGTCCAATACCCACACTGGCTGAACTTGAAAATATCCCTCCGTCTCTACCTAAATCAGATGCCAATCAATAACATGGTTAGGATCATGTGCATATTTTTTTAGTAAAGAGACATGAAATACATTATGCACATTCATGGAAGTAGGCAATGCAAGCATGTATGCAACTGGCCCTATTCTGTCCAATATTTCAAATGGACCACAGAATCTGGCTGTCAGCGTTGTACAACTACCCAATTTCAAAGAGTATTTCTTGGGCTTCACTTTCAAAAGTACATGCTTCCTTACTTTAAACTCTCTAGTTGGCATGTTTTTTTTTGCATAAGCTTTCTGTCTATCTTGAGTTGCCTTTAAATTTTGCTTGATCTTGACCACCTGGTCTTCCATGTCCTTGAGCAACTCCGACCCAAGTACCACTCTATCTGTTGGGTTGTCCCAGCTTACTAGAGTATCGCATTTCTTACCGTACAAGGCTTCAAATGGGCTCATTATCAATGAATCTTGATACCCATTATTATATGCAAACTCAACCAAGTGTAAGTAATCTTCCCACTTAGATGGCTTATCCATCACATACATTCTTAGCATGTCTTCGATTATTCGATTGACCCTGTCTGTTTTCCCATCTGTCTGGGGATGATATGTTGTGCTAAAGTTTAGATTTGTGCCAAAACCTTTAAACAATCCCCTCCATAAATTGGAGGTAAACTTTGTATCTCTTTCCAAGACAATTGTCCTAGGTATCCCATGCAACCTAGAAATTTCCTTCATGAAAATTTATGCAATATTAGTCATTGTATGTGTTGTTTTCACAGGCACAAAATGAGCAGTCTTTGTTAATTTGTCAACCACCACCATGATTGAATCATGTTGCTTATTCTTTCTGGGTAATACTGTGATGAAATCCATGGTGATTGCTTCCCATTTCTTCTCTTGAATTAGCAATGGATGCAACAAACCTGCTGCGTGTCTATGCTCAGCCTTCACCTTTTGACATTCCACACATTGAGAAATGTAATCAACAACATCCTTCTTCATTCCCGGCCAAAAGAACTAGCTTCTTACTACTGTAATTGTTTTCTGGTAACTGGGATGTCTAGCATAAGGAACATCATGCATTTCCTTTAGTACCAAATTCCGCAGTTCTCCAGAACTAGGAACATAGATTTTATTTTTATGCATGAGTAGTTTGTCTTCCTTTATCTCATACTCTATTTTCTAATGTACATCTCCTTGCTGTAAGTTTTCCTTTACCTGTAGGTAATGCTGGTCTGTAACAAGACCATCTAAAATTCTTCTCTTCAAGTCTGACTGATGCATACTGCAGCAATAGCATGCATGAGATGCACTCTTCTACTAAGTGCATCGATAAATTTATTCTCCTTTCCCTTGATATGCTTGATATCGAAGTCATATTCACTTAAAAATTCCAGCCATCTTGTTTGCCTGGAATTCAAGGTCGATTGTTCAAAAAGATACTTCAGGCCAATGTGGTCTGTCCTTAATTTGAATTTCTTCTCCATGAGATAATGCCTCCACATCCTCAAGGCGTGAACAATGGCAGCAAGTTCCAATTCATGTGTGGCATAGTTCCTCTTATTTTCCTTAAGCTTTATGGACTCATATCCAATGAGATGTCCATTTTGCGTGAGGAATCCCCCGATTTCTTCGTTACATGCGTCTGTACATACCAAAAAACTTTCATTTGGGTCAACAATCTTCAACATAGGTTCACTAGTAAGTAATTCCTTCAACAGATCAAAATTCTTTTCACACTTGAGTCTCCATTCAAATGTAGTTCCCTTCTTTTGCAAAGAAGTGATGGGATGAGCAATCTTAGAGAACCCTACTATGAACGTTCTGTAGTAGCCAGCTAATCCCATAAAATATCTGACATCTAACACATTTATGGGTGTTGGCCACCCCCTAATGGCTTCGATATTCTCTGGATCTACTGTTATGCCTTGCTCTGAAATAATGTGATGCAGACCCCAACCCTCGGGCCGAGATCTGCACAGGATCGATCTTCTTCGAATCCATAGAACTGAAATAGTTCTTTCTGGCCCTCACTGGAACCCCACGAATCTGATCCACAGGTCCTTCATGAAAACCTGCCCTGTGCAACTTAACACCAGGCGCGAGCCTTCACCTCCTCCAAGCGACCACAACACGCCTTAGTGCAAGCACCTTTCGCAACTCGCGAGATCGTGAGTCGAAGACCCTCGACTCCTCTTTTCCAAACGTCCGATACCCGAGATGTGATATGGGTATGGCTCCTCCTTGCTAGCACCTTCTGCACATAACCACCGGCTAGGGCCTAACTCTAACACCCCTCGCAACTCGCAACTTCACGAGTTGGAGTGTTGAGTCCTCGTGCTCCTCCTTTGCAAAACCCCGAAGCACAATAAGTCAGCGATGGGTTGACTCCTTTAGCACTACTCGCAACTCGCGACTTCATGAGTTGGAGTGTTGAACCCTCATGCTCCTCCTTTGCGAAACCCCAAGACATGAAAGGTCAGCGATGTGTTGGTTCCTTTCGAGGTGACGTGTGTCCACCACCTGTCAACCGCTTCCTCCTTTTATGTACGCTCTATGTTTGTGCCACCTGTCAACCACATGGTCCCCACCTAACGGAGGTGACACGTGTTCATCTGAGGCATCGAAGCTCGACACTTCGCGACTTTAGCGACCAAAGTGCAACTCCTTCACCCTCTGAAACCCCAATACACGATGTAACGAGGCACCAAATCTCACGGCCCTCCTTCCTCCTCGATCGACGGTTCAGGTTAAATCGCGATTTCGCGATTTGGGGGTTTGTAGCTCAAAGAACTCCACCTCCCAGCTCGCGATACCCGAATTCGCAAAATGACCCAACGGCTTACGTAAATCACGATCAACGGTTCACGTTGATCCTAGATCCTAAGGTGATGGGTTCATCCACCTCTAACCACCTTGCAACTTCCTTTGATCCTATGGTCCTTGCGATTTCGCAAGTTCTCCACAGAGAATTCTAACTGTCCACCTCTGTTTCTCAAGGACTTCTATCCAATGACTTGGCACCCTCCTTCTATTGTCTGGACGTAACTTCGATGGTCCAGATCCAATCTTCTGTAGCTCTACCTTGAGCATTCCCTTCTTCCTTTCCCTTGGAAGATTTCTTGCTCCAAAAGGCCTCGGCCTTTGTCTCTGTTGCAAAGCCTGTAACCTTGGCTCCTGCCTATATCCTAAGAGGCGTTCCTCCTCCTAAGATTTCTTGTCTTTTTGACTTAGAAGATTTTCTAAGTCACGAAGGTCTTGACCTTCGACTCTTCCTCTTTCGAGCCCGGTTCCTTCGGGTCTCGTCTGCATTATAGAAACATTGTCCCTTCTGAGTTTTGTCAACTTTGAAACCTTGATGGGGTTTCTCGACCTTCTGCTCCTTTCTTCTGTTTCTCTGTGCACAAAGGCACTGTTCCTCCTGAGCTTTGGGACTTAGAATAAATCCACCCGCACACACTCCTTGTGCTGCTGAGATCTCCTCAATCTCAGATCCAAAGTATTTCTTGAAAAGAAATGCTTCAAGCCCTCTTAGCGCTCCTTTTCTCAATGCACACCTTGCAGAGCCCACAGAGTGTTCAGTAACTCGGTAAGTGTCTTCTCTTCAACACTTCCCTTTCCTCAGAACTCGAAATGGAGTTCTTCTGTGCACTCTATGCACTTTCTCAATGCCCTCCTGGCAGAGCTTCCACAGAACCCTCAGTGATTCTGTTATCTTTGTGCCTTCTTCTGCACAGTCTTACCTCCAAGGTGTTCAGCAACCTTGAGGTTTCTCCCTAGGTCTAATGCTTCCTCTGGTGTGCCCTGCTGGCACAAATCTATCCAAATTCCGCAGAATTCAGAAGTGCACTCTATGCATTGGCTTATAGAACCTGCGGTGTTCTGTCATGCAACCTCTTGCATGAAGCCACAAATAACCAGACGTAAAAATCAGTAAACCCAAAGATATAAAAATCTATCTATCCCTACAAATTCACATCTAACATCCATCTGTAGCATATCATAAACATATAAAGGCATCCATCAACATACACAGAATAACATGCAAGAAAAACTACTCTGTTTGTATTAATATGAAAATGCCTCTTTACAATGTGAGCTCAGACTGCAACAGAGTCACGACTTATTCTCTTCTCTATTCTCTCTATCTTCTCTACCCTATCCATTCTTTACTCTACTGAAAACAGAAAGAAGATCTTTTTACAAAGAGGTGATCCTCGAGCTCTTCCCTCCATCTCACCAACTCTCATTAATTACAATAATTACATTGAATGGGCCATCTAATCCGAATTGGATCTAGATCCCCATCAACCTGTTAGCCATTAAGGCAACACCAACTACAACATGCTCGAAGGCATGGCTCCGGCTCTAACGACCCTACAAACATTAAATACATTAAATTCAAATTTGAAATTTGAAAGTGAGAGGGTTGGGCCTCTCCTCTCCACTGAATGTGTGTTGGTTGGCTGGTGCTTGTTGACGTGGAGTGATGCTCCTGCATCATAATGTGTCCCAAATAATGGATATGATTTTGATAAAAAGAACACTTACTCAACTTGGCATACAATTGATGTTCTCTCAGTGCTTGCAATATCAGTCTTAAGTGATGTTCATGCTCCTCTTCAGACTTAGAATAGATAAGTATGTCATCCAGGAATACTATGACAAACTTATCCAAATAATTCCTGAATATGCCATTCATTAAGCACATGAATACAATTGGTGCATTGGTCAGTCCAAATGGCACCACTACAAATTCATAATTCCCATACCTAGTCCTAAAGGTTGTCTTATGAATGCCTTCTTCCTTG
>ML857990.1:4433-26592 GCA_009831015.1 Picea engelmannii
CTTCGGTCTGGGAACTATTTCCCATACTTCGTTCTTCATTATGGATTGGTATTCCTCTGTCATGGCATCTGCCCATTCTTTCCTTTGAATGGCTTCTTCAAAACAGGTAGGCTCCTCTTCTAGGAGGTCACACATCAAAGCCGCATAACTGGAGAATGGCTTTGGTCTTTTCACTTGTCTCGTGGTTCCTTGGGGAACACCGTACTCCATCTTGAATAAGCTCTCTAGCTCAGGCTGGCTTTCTTTTATGGAGGATCGTCATCTGAGGAGGTTCTTGCACTTCTACTATATCATGGTCTTCTAGAAGTTCCTCATCAGGGGAAGTTATGACTTCCCTCTC
This sequence comes from Picea engelmannii, assembly GCA_009831015.1. Classification (NCBI taxonomy): domain Eukaryota; kingdom Viridiplantae; phylum Streptophyta; class Pinopsida; order Pinales; family Pinaceae; genus Picea; species Picea engelmannii. The sequence goes on from ML857990.1 coordinate 4,774, forward strand.
TGGTTCTGCAGCTCTGGGAATCTCCCTCATTGTAGTATGGGGGATTATGGGTTCCTCTTCATATACCTCTTCAAGATGGCAATTTTTAGATTTCTTGAGCGCTGCATCTTCATCAAAGGTCACATTCCTGCTGATCTCAATGTGATGTTGACCTGGTATATAGATCCTGAAGACCTTGGAAACCTCACAGTATCCCACAAATATTCCCTTCTTTCCTGAAGGGTCCAACTTGTATCTCTTTTCTTTAGGTATATGAATAAACACTAGACAACTAAATATTTTGAGATGGCTTACCTTTGGCTTCTTTCTGGTGAACATATCTTCTGGTGTCTTGAGCCCAAGTGCACTATGGGGCAATCGGTTCTGCACATAAACAACTGCCATTGTTGCTTCTGCCCATAAGCACATAGGAAGATCTTGATCATGGATCATAGTCTTCACAACTTCCAGTATGGTTCTGTTCTTCCGTTCAGCTACACCGTTTTGTTGGGGATCTTGATCTCGACATCTTTGCAGAAGTTCACAAACTCTTTTGAGGTATATTCTCCTCCATTATTTGACTTGAGTATCTTAATCTTCATTATAGAAGGGTTCTCTCTCAAGGCTTTGAATTCCTTGATCTTGCTGAACACTTCAAATATATCCAGGTCTTTTACGAGAATAATCATTAATGAATGATACATAGTATACATACCCATTAATAGAGGATGATGGCATTGGGCCACATACATCTGAATGAATGAGTTCTAGGACCCCTTCTGCCTTGCTGTCCCTCTTCAGAAACAAATTCTTGATGTTCTTCCCTTGTGCACATCCATTGCATACGCCTTCATGGTCACCTTTGAGTTCTGGTAAACCTGTGACCGCTTTGCATATGTATGGTAGTGCCTTGTAGTTGATGTGAGCTAATCTTCTATGCCAATATTATTCAATGGCGTGGGTCATGGCAGCTTCTGAGTGACCCTTTAGCTCATGCAAGTCACCTTCTTCTCTTCCAATGATGATTGCTTCATTTATGGTCTCTTCTTTAGCACGTTGCCTTCTGCAACCTTCACTATAGCTTCCTCAGGGTTATTACATGTGACCTGGAGCAAGGTCAACAAAACAATGGGCAAGAATAATATCCCTCTGATAATAAAAAGTAATAGCACGAACAATCATCACAGTAGCTCCTTTAGAGCTAACACTTATAATTTATCTGAAGCAAAGATTAAAGGTAAGGAATGCAATACGAAGTGAGGTCAACACTCTCATAGTGTTGTGACCAAGCATTCTTCCATGGTAGCCTGGAACTAACACATAAGGTTTCTCCTAGAGGAGGTGTTAGTTGTATCAAAGTATTTACCTCTATATGCTCACATGCTATCAACTATAATACTTTACAAAGACTGCTATCTCAAATATAGTCATCAACTTGCCATGTGTACCTTTGAATCTTATCAACTTGATTTAATCAAACCTGGAGCCTTGTCTTCAGGAATGAGTGCTTTCTTTTCTTCCAAGTCTCCTTCACTCAAGATGACAAGTGTTTTCTTCAACCTGTTTGTTGTACTAAGACAATACGCTATCTTGACAGAAGGTTAGGTTAGAGGATAATCTCTATGATCAAATTTCAATCCTTCTAATAATTTGATCATAGCTTCAACATGCAACACTGATTAAAATAATGTCATGAAAAATAGATGCATATCAGAATAATCACACTTGGGTTGTATCATTCCTTTGAATGTGATGGATCTTGAGATCCTTCTGGATCTATGGCAAGAGATCCATTCTCCTGCAAATGCTCTTTAAAGTTTAACCATTAAACATATGTGAGTACATACCTCTGATATCATTTGCAGGTGGTGGCACCATCTGGCAGCAGTGGTAATCATTACCAACTCTTTAAAAACTTCAATGGTGACTGCCATTGGTAGTACGGCTGCTACTGCAACTGCAACTGGTTCTAAAACTACAACTGCAACTGTAACTTAGGGTTTTATGAGGAAACCCTAATTTTTCAAACTTCAAATTTTGAAATTCTGATCTAGGGGATAGATGTGCTGAGCTGAGGCGAGTTAGCTGGTGCAGTCAGATTTATGAAAATCCAACTTTTACTCCAAATCTGATCTGTGGATTTTTGGACTGGTGCTTCTGGTACCTCTGGTACTCTGGTACTTTTGGTACTGGTTTTCTGGTACTTCTGGTACTTTGTGAAACTAGGGTTTCACTTTCTGGGAGATCCAACCACTAAAAAGGTGCGTTGATGATGCCAAATTAATCCTTAGGGGAGGGCACAACTTTCTAGATAGTTTTAGGGCTGAAAAGATTCACTTTTGAAAAACCCTAATTTGCAGGTACTGCAACAGTGAAATTTTTCCTCTTGTAAAAGATGCTTCCTTCAGCTTGGCTCTGATACCATGTTAATGTTTAAGCCATTATTATAGATGTTTGCATTTCATTAGATAACAATAGCATAATCCAAGATCACTGAGAAATACACAATCACAAGAGACACAACATTTATCCTAGGAAACCCTCTAGGGGAAGAAAACCCAGCAAAATTTCCTTAATATAGATAGCCAATACAATGCTAAGAGATCTCTATGCTAAAACAAAAAGTCCTCTCCAAGATATGCGCCACTCTCTCTCTCCTTTGCTGGTAACAAATCAGAACTTGTCTCTCAGAATGAGCAAGTTAGTTGTGATCAAATGAGGCGCTAGCCTCCTTTATTTATACGAGTTCTGGCACGTGTGAAGTGTCTCTTCACTGGCAGGGCCGACTTCTCAATCTAGGTGGGTAAACCCACCTTTATTATATTTCTGGGTCTCTTAATTAACTGTTGGGGACGACTTCTTATTCTGCCTATTACAATTGTCTTTTGACCAATCCGCAAAAGGGGATTTGGTCCTATTACAATATCCAACATGATCAATCCACATTGGGGATTGATCCTATGAATAAAATATCAATAATAATAAGAATACTCTTTGCAGTTACATTATTTCAACAACGAATGGTTTGGCAGGGGTCGGGATAACAGCCCGCACAAATTGGTACTTGGTATATAACGTTTGAAACTTTTATTTAAAGTGTAAAGGATTGGTCGTTGGGTGGAGTAAGGGATAGGGCCTAGCCCCATCCCCGACACAACACACATGCATATTCCCATACCATAAGACCAATACCTTATACGTTGGCGCGAGAGATTTGTTTGGCCCGTTGTTAATGGCGCTGTAATATCCCCAAGGACGAGCTGTGTTGTAATCATGTTTATGAATTGTAAATTGTGTATTGTAGGTTGGTGGGCCGAGTATTGATAAGATGGTAGGCTTATGTGTTTATTAGGCCGGAGAGCCTAAGTGTTAAGGCCAGGATGCCTGTTTTTGTATATGTGATTATGCAGAACATTAATAAAAAGTATAAACATCGTTGCGTGCAGACCGACCATGAAGAAAGAGTGATGGGGGACTAAGCTTCCACAAGATGGGTAAGGGAAAATGGGATGAAAGGTTGGAAAGAGAGGCTAAGTGTTGAGCCTAGGGGCTTAAGTCCTTGGGAATAATAATTTATTATTATTCCAAAAGCTATGTGAAATGTATGTTTTTATCCCAAGTTCCTGGAAGGGGGAACATGTGCAAAAGGGAACGCATATTGATGGAGTGCATGCAACCTCATGGGAGACATGTGTCAGCCCAGGCACATGCACTTTATCCCAAGAATTGAGCCGGGATGGGGGTTGGTTATCCATTCTTGCGCTCGTCTGTCTGAACCGAAAAAGTTGGGCGTCTGAGTTCTGTAAGCCTCAAGCAGCTCTGAAACCCGAGGCCTGTGATGTTTTCTTGAGAAACTGATACCACTGTGCCCAAACTGTTGAGTCATTGTTTGACCTCTGCGTGAATTTCTTGTCACGCATCCTGCAAACGAGTGTTACCTGAACCGTGATGTGTCTTAGTGGCCTGTTGTCATTTCCTGGTTCCACACCTCATTTTCCTGTTGCTGCTGCTGTTATCCTGAACTTGTGGGAATTGAGTTGAAAACTGGTTGAAGAAACGGGTTGTCAAGCCCGTGGTAGAAGAGGCAGGTTGTCAGGCCTGTGAGAAACTCTCTCCAGGTGAGGGAGTCTGTTGGGGAGTGGTTTTCTCTCAGAGAGAGTCTAGCACCAGCTACGAAGCTATGAGAATTCCTGATCCGACCTGTTGTCGAGGCCCAGAGGGGAGGTGAAGCACCGATGGACTGTGCTTGTGAAGGTGTATACTCCCAGGTGGAACACGCATGTGGGGAATGAGAGTTCGTGAGTAGTGGGCGTAAGAAGGCTCATGGGAAGGATCCTTCTGATTGTTCTGTGCATTTTTCCTGTAACCTCAGCCTAGTCTAGGATTCCCTTGCCTTGGGTGGAGCTTAGTCCCATCTCGGGGGTGACCCACTGTGGAGCGTGATGAGTAGTGAGGTCTAAGGCTGGGAGGTTCATGGAAGGTCTGCACATGGTTGGTGGAGTTGTTACAGTTTCAAAGATAAGTATTAATGTTGTACTTAATTTATATGTGATGCAAGTCTGTGATGCTTGCAATATTATCATGTATTCCGTTGCGATGATGTTTACTGTTGATTCCATTAATTCTTTATGTTAGCAGTAATTATATGTTTACTCTGTTAAGCCATTTAACTTCATTTAAATGCATACTATATAAGTATGAGAATGTTTCCGCGTAGTAGCATTGCTCGACAAGTGGGTTGATGGTTGGGGAACATTACAATATGGTATCAGAGCCCATAGTTTCAACGATGAGCCTAGATGGGCCAGATAAGTGGTCTTTGGACCAAATGTTTAGAGAGGAAATTGTGTCTGGAGGACTAATTTCGAACCTTAGAGTGTTTCTGAGTGCCAACGAGATACTTGGTTGTGTACGAAGCTCATGAGAAGTAACAGTAGAATAAAACCCTAGCTGGTGTGGTATTTGACCACAAAGAGAGAGGACGCTCGAAACTTGGGGTGTTGGAGATATAGGATTTGTTTGAAAAGAAGGGAAAAATATTTACAACCGTTAGATCCAGAGAAGGTGTTGGGAGAATATCTGAGAAGCCTTTCAGGAGTTCGGCTGTCAGGAAAAGCAGGGGTGCTGAGGCACAAACCCCCGAAACCCAAAACTATGAAGTCCCAAGAAGGTCTACATTGTAGATCTAGGAAAAATATCTCGACCATTGGATCGAGCAGAAGAGTAGAGGGTAATTTCGGGAGTTCGGTTCTCGGGAGAAGTGGGATGTGCTGATGCACAAACTCTCGAAGCCCGAAATTGTGAAATCCCAAAGAGTCGAAGTAGTGGGTCGGGTTGACGTCACGTGGATGGATGTGGACCCATGGGATGTGTACCACGTGCCAATGGGCCCCGAAGGGAAAAGTAGATGTAGTGGGACTGGAGGGCGTCGCCTAGGGTGAGATGGACATTCTTGAGAGCAACACGTGTCACCACCTTGGTTGGTGATAGCTATGTTGTGGGCCCAGTGGCTAGAAAGGTCAAGAGTTGGAGAGGAAAGCAAGGGTGAGAGCCTCCAGGACCGAAATCCCGAAACCCCGAAACCCGAAACCCCAAAGTTCCAATTAGAGAACCTTGAGACCTAGTGCTTGGTCAAGAACCATGGTCGCGTGGGTTTGGAAACTGAGAGAAAAATGGCTAAGGCCTGAGTGCACTACAGAGCCGAGCAGAGCTCAAAAAGTTCATGGAAACTGAATGCCTTCTTAAATCAAGTTGTTTATGAATGTTGTGGGATTTGTTAAGGAATAGTGACCTGAAAAATTCTGGTTGTTTGCATGTTGTGCTTGCAGAAGTTTAACGAGTGCCAAGACCATTTAGAGTTTTCACAAAGGGAAAAGAAATGGGGATTCGAGAAAGCACAAAATGCTTCCAGTTTAGAGAACGAATATAAAGGGATGGATGTTCATTTGGGAGTTGAAGGATCAAACTCCAATGGACATGAAGAAGAGATAGATAAGGAAGGGAACATAAGGAAGATCATTGAAGGATTGAAAAAGGATGCCCAAACTCACCGAGCAGATAGAAGAAAGCTTAAAAAATCTTAGGAAAAGAAAGGAGAATTCAACATAAATTTGTTAATCAGTTTGGAGAGAATAGAAAAGAAGTTGGATAAGGAGAGTGATTTGAGAAAAACAGTGAGTCACCAGACTTATGAGGGAAGAAGGTCAAGGAGTGTGGGTAGAAACCATCATCACTCCCAAGGTTTCTCCAAGAGAAGGACACACAGTAGTTCCAACCCATCTCCTACTAGAAATCGCAACAGATCTGGAGTGGATGAATTGAAGGAGAGATATGAGCAAGATTAAGCCTCCTATGTTTGATGGAGAACATCAGAAGGAGGAAGATGTCGAAACATAGTTGCTTGGTATGAGGAAATACTTCCAACTATAGAATTATTCCTCTCATGCAGAAGGAAGAATTGTGATGTATCAACTGAAAGGAAAAGCATCCATGTGGTGGGATCAACTTGTGCAAGTGCAACGCATTAGAGAGAAAGATATCACTTGGAAGGAATTCAAGAGGTATTTCGAGAAGAAGTATTTGACTAAGAGATATTATGACATAAAGATGAAAGAGTTCTTTGAACTCAAGCTAGGAAACATGACCATTGATGAGTATGAACGTAGGTTTTTGGAATTGTTGAAGTATGTTCCATTCATCAAAGAGGAGACTGTCAAGATTCAAAGGTATTTGAGTGGATTTCCATCTTCCATTGGGGACAAGATCACGTATGATAACCCCAAGACCATGGAAGAAATGATAAGAAGAGAGAAATGATGATACGAACAACAAAGAGAAAATCCTACCTTTCAGAAGGCTTGGGATGACCAGAAGAAGTATAAGAAAGAGCATAAGCAGAAGGGAAACAAACCTCCCTTTTTTAGAAACAATCCTCAAGGAAAGCCATCATTTAGAGAGCCAAGAATGACTGAAGTAGGAGAACAAAGGCCAAGATAGACGCCCATTCAGTGTTGGGGATGTCAGGGGAACCACAAGTAAAAATATTGTCCCCACAAAAATGGTAAAGTGGGAGCTATCCATAATGTACAGTAGGCTGAAATAGTGGAGGACATGGGCAATAGAATGCCAAGGATCTATGCATCCCTGGACAACAAGCAAGGTGAATATCAGTTGCACATGATTGAAGTAGAAGGTATGATTAACAACCGACCATTTACTATTTTAATTGATTCAGGGGCTAGCCATAGTTATGTAGATCCTAGAGTGGTGGAAAGTTTGCATTTATTGAGAAGAAAACATGAAAAGTATTGGTTAGTGAAACTGGCTACATGAACCAAGAGAAAAGTCACTAAGTTAGTTAAGTCTTGTCCAGTGGATATGAAGAGAATGAGCACAAAGGCTGAATTGAATATTCTTCCTTTAGGTTCTTATGACTGTCTAATTGGGATGGACTAGTTGGACCAACACCATGCCATCTTGGACTATCATAAGAAGGAATTCACTTTTCTGGATGAGGAAGGGAATCAGAAATCAGTCCAAGGAATTCCTAGAACTGTTGCTATTAGAGAAATCTCAGCAATGCAGCTGAAGAAGTGCTACATGAAAGGTTGTCAATTATTTGAAGTCCATGTGGAGGAAACACCTAAGGATAAGGTGTCAAGTATTGGAGATCATATGGTACTAAAGGAGTTTTGAGATGTATTTCAGGAGGTACCAGGATTACCCTTGAAGAGAGATGATGATTTCTCTATAAACTTTATGCCTCGAGAAGCTCCAATGTCAAAGGCTCCTTACCGAATGAGTATGCCAGAGCTAAAAGAGCTACAATTGCAGCTTGAAGAGCTTCTGAAGAAGGGGTATATATGCCCAAGTGTGTCACCTTGGGGTGCCCGGTCCTATTCGTGAAGAAGAAGGACAGAATGCTGAGATTGTGTATTGATTTCAGACAATTGAACAAAGTAACTATAAAGAACAAATATCCTTTACCGAGGATTGATGACCTCTTCGATTAGTTGAAGGATGCGAAGATATTTTCAAATATAGACCTCAGATTGTGAGATCACCAGGTAAGGATAAAGGATGAATACATCATCAAGACCCCCTTTAGAACAAGGTACGATCATTATGAGTTCACATTGGTGTCGTTTGGGTTATCGAACGCACCCTCTATTTTTATGTGTCTGATGAATGGGGTATTCAGGGACTATCTAGACAAGTTTGTCATAGTCTTCCTGGATGACATTCTGGTGTATTCCAAGTCGAAGGAAGAGCATGAACAACATATGAGGATGGTGTTGCGGGTACTAAGACAGCACCAACTATATGCCAAGTTGAGAAAATGCTCGTTTTATCAGGAGCAGATCCATTACTTGGGGCATATTATCTCGAAGGATGGGATAATTGTAGACCCTGAGAAGATTGAGGCCATTAGAGAATGGTTAGTGCCAAAGAATGTGACATAAGTTATATCCTTCATGGGATTAGCTGGTTATTAAAGAAGGTTTATCGCAGGGTTCTCAAGGATATCTCACCCTACCGCTTCCTTACAAAGGAAGGAGAAGAAGTTTCAGTGGACAGAGGATTGTGAGAAAATCTTTCAGCAATTGAAGCAACTGTTAACCAGTGCTCCAATATTGAGGATTGTGGATCCAAACAAAGATTTTGTGGTATTCACTTACGTGTGCAAAGAAGGACTAGGAGGAGTCCTCAGTCAGAATGGATTCGTAATTTGTTATGAATCCAGAAAGTTGAAATAACATGAAAGGAACTATGCCACTCATGATTTGGAGTTGGCAGCCATAGTACACACTCTAAATAAGTGGAGGCATTACCTCATGGGAAGGAGGTCTGAACTAAGCACAGACCATAATGGTCTGAAGTATTTGTTCGATCAACCAACCTTGAATGCTAGGCAGAGTAGGTGGTTGGAGTTTTTCTATGAGTACGATTTTGATATCAAGCATATCAAAGGGAAGGAGAATAGAGTGGTTGATGCACTCAGCAGGAGAGTACACGAATTACATGCTACAACCATTAGTACGTACCGAACTAATACAAAGGGAAGAATATTGGAAGCTCCAAATGAAGATTTGTAGTACATGGAGCTGGTAGAAAAGCTACAACAAGGTGAGATTCCACATAAAGTGGAAAATTATAAATTGGAAATTGATGGAACACTTCTGTACAAAAACATAATTTATGTACCGAATGTCCAGGACTTGAAATGTTTGATTTTTCATGAAATGAATAATGTGCCTTATACAGGGCACCCTGGATATCAGAAAACCATGACAACAGTCAAGAGCCATTACTTTTGGCCAGGTATGAAGAAAGATATTTCTGAATACATTGCCATATGTATGGAGTGCCAGAAGGTTAAAGCTGAGCATAGGTACCCAACAGGGTTGCTACAACCTTTACCCATTCCTGAGTGGAAATGGGAAGTGGTGACAATGGATTTCATCACTTGCCCAGAACAAGCAAGCAACATGATTCAATTATGGTGGTGGTGCGAAAGCTTACAAAAGATTCCCATTTCATTCCATTAAAGACTACTCACAAGGGAGCGGATGTTGCTGATATCTTTGTGAAGGAAATAACACGATTGCATGAAATTCCCAAGACAATTGTGTCTGACAGAGACCCGAAATTTACCTCAAATTTATGGAAGGGGTTGTTCAAAGGATTCAGAATGACTCTGAATTTTAGCACAACTTATCATCCCGAGTCTGATGGACAGATAGAGAGGGTGAATAGAGTAATACAAGACACGCTGAGGATGTATGTGATGGACAAACCATTGAAATGGGAAGACTACCTGCACTTGGTAGAATTCGCTTACAATAGTAGGTATCAAGAATCCTTGAAGATGAGCTCATTTGAAGCACTTTATGGCAGAAAGTGCAATACTCCAGTAAGCTGGGATAATCCAACTGACAGGGCAGTAGTTGGGCCAGAGTTGCTCAAGGAAATGGAAGAACAAATGCTAAAAATTAAGCAGAATTTAAAGGCTTCCCAAGACAGACATAAAAGTTATGCTGATAAGAACATATTCCATAGAGATTTTAAAGTGGGCAATCATGTTTTCCTGAAAGTAAAAGCCAATAGAATTTCCCTGAAGCTGGGAAATTGTGCCAAATTGGCAACTAGATTTTGTGGGCCATTTGAAATCCTAGAAATAATTGGGCCAGTTGCATATATGCTTGCATTACCTGCATCCATGACTGTACATAATGTGTTTCATGTTTCATTGCTTAAGAAATATATACCTGATGGTAATCATGTAATTGATTGGAATGTGATTCAGGTGGAGCAAGAAGGTGTCCTGCAAGTGCATCCTGTGTGCATATTCGACCAGAAAAGCAAACAACTCTAGAATCGATCCATAGGGATTATAAAGGTCCAGTGGACTTGGTACGGTCCCGAGGATGTGACTTGGGAACATGAAGATGCTACGCGGGAAGAATACCCACATCTTTTTGAAGATTTTGGAAATATTATTGAGGCTGTGTAAAAGATGCACTAAGGACAGTGAAAAAATAAGGGAAGGGGATTGTAATATCCCTAAGAATGAGCCCTATTGTAATCATGTTTATGAATTGTAAATCATGTATTGTAGGTTGGTGAGCCGAGTATTGATAAGCTGGTAGGCTTATGTGTTTATTAGGCCAGAGAGCCTAAGTGTTAAGGCCATGATGCATGCTTTTGTATATGTAATTATGCAAAACATTAATAAAAAATATAAACGTCATTGTGTGCAGACCGACCACAAAGAAAGAGTGATGGGGGACTAAGCTTCCACAAGATGGGTAAGGGAAAAGGGGCTGAAAGGTTGGAAAGAGAGGCTAAGTGTTGAGCATAGGGGCTTAAGTCCTTGGGAATAATAATTTATTATTATTCCAAAAGCTATGTGAAATGTATGTTTTTATCCTAATTTCTTGGAAGGGGGAACATGTGCAAAAGGGAACACATGCTGATGGAGCACATGTAACCTCATGGGCGACATGTGTCAGCCTAGGAACATGCACTTTAGCCCAAAAATTGAGCTGGGATGGGGGTTAGTTCTCCATTCTTGTGCCTGTCTATCTGAACTGAAAAAAATGGGTGTCTTAGTTCTGTAAGCCTCAAGTAGGTCTGAAACCCGAGGCCTGTGATACTTTCTTGAGAAATCGATACCACTATGCCCGAACTGTTGAATCTGTGTTCGAACTCTGTGTGAATTGCTTGTCACGCATCCTACAAATGAATGTTACCTGAACCATGGTGTGTTTTAGTGGCCTGTTTCCATTTCCTGGTTCCACACCCCGTTTTCTTGTTGTTGCTGCTGTTATCCTGAAATTGCGGGAACTAAGTTGAAAACTGGTTGAAGAACCAGGTTGTCAGGCCCGTGGTAGAAGAGGCAGGTTGTCAGGCCTGTGAGAAACTCTCTCCAGGTGAGGGAGTTTGCTGGGGAGTGGTTTTCTCCCAGAGAGAGTCCAACACCAGCTACAGATCTCTAAGAATTCCTGATCCGACCTGTTGTCGAGGCCCAGAGGGGAGGTGAAGCACCGATGGACTGTGCTTGTGAAGGTGTATACTCCCAGGCAGAACAAGAATGTGGGGAATGAGATTCCGTGAGTAGTGGGCGTAAGAAGTCTCCTGGGAGGGATCCTTTCGATTGTTCTATGCAGTTTTCCTGTAACCTCAGCCTAGTCTAGGATTCCCTTGCCTTGGGTGGAACTTATTCCCAACTTGGGGGTGACCCACTGTGGAGCGTGATGAGCAGTGAGGTTTGTGGAAGGTCTTCACATGGTTGGTGGAGTTGCTATAGTTTCAAAGATAAGTATTAATGTTGTACTTAATTTATATGTGATGCAAGTCTGTGATGCTTGCAATATTATCATGTATTCAGTTGCGATGATGTTTACGACTGATTCCATTAATTCCGTATGTTAGCAGTAATTATATGTTTACTCTGTTAATCCATTTAACTTCATTTAAATGCATACTACATAAGTATGAGAATGTTTCCGCGTAGTAGCATTGCCAGACAAGTGGGTTGATGGTTGGGGAATGTTACAGGAGCTATCCCCTATCGTGTAACTCTCGATCCTGTGTATGTAGCATACAACCACGCCATATGAACCAAGCCCTTACCTTGATATTTAGCATGGTTTTATGTGGATAGAGCCCAGTCGGCTAGGCTAGCCCGCTGATTAAGGTGCTAGACCAGGGGCTAAGGCTATGGGTTATAATGGATGCTGAGCATGTGGAAGGTGTAGCCCGTGACCATATGGCCATGCACATGTAACCAAGAGTCAGGATCAAAGGGGGCTAGTGCGCTAGCCCAACGATAGGCCACATGGAGGTGCCCACATGAACAGGAGCCCGAGAAATCAGGGGTTGCACCCTTTATTTTCCCAAAAGTGGGTTTTATACCTTGTATTATGATTTTTAATTGATTTTTTTAGCAGATTTTGGAAATTTAGTCCATTTTTAGAGGAGTATTGGGCCCCTTTTTAGGCCAGATCTTGGGGGGAAGTTGGGATTTTTTTACCCACTTCAAGCCTATATAAACCATAGGTTCTTGAAGCCATGAGAGGAGGTTTAGAATAAGAAAATTTTGAATAATTGTTGAGCCAAAGCCATTTTTATGCAGGGAAGCCATTGAGGAGAGCACCTTTGCAGGCCATTTCTGGGAGCTCCGTTCATCCGATTTCAGTGCTGTTAGTTTTGTTGGGTTCTTGAGATCTGGTAGAACACAACCATATCAGTTTATAATCATTTTGGCATTGTTATGATGTACTTTTAAATATTTTAACATAAATAATAAAGCCTCACCCACTGAGACAAAGGCCGAGAGACGTAGGCAAGATTGTCGAACTCCGTTATCAACTTCTCTTGTTATGGTTTGTTGTTTCTTCATGCTTATTTAAATATATGTATATGTTTAATGTCTACCATGTTTCATTTATAATTCTTCCGCTTTCATCAGTTTCCTAAATGGTTAAATAACTCATGCTTTAAAAACTGAACCATTGTCATTAAAAGATCGTTTTCAGATCAAGTGGTATCAGAGCAGGTTGACAGTTGGTTTTTGAGTTTGCATGATTACCAAGGAAATACTGAACCATGTTGAAGGCGAGCTTGTTGAAGAAAATTCTAAGATTGGATCGAGAAAGAGAACTTCTCAAAGTGAGAAGATGGTATCAGAAGAGGGACTTTCTCATGATGAGAAAGAGTTTCGAAAAAAAAAATTCACCATGTCGAAGATGATGAAGGTTCTATGTGAGGATTACTTGGACCGAAAGAGACCGGTTCTAGGTGAATCTTCAAAGGTCAAAAGTGAAGAAGGAGAGGATCCTCCTCAAATTCCTCCTTCATCTCCTTCTTCTCCATCAATTTCTTCTTCTTCAAGTTCAAGTTCTAAATCCACTGCAAGAAAACATTCCCATAAACATAAACAATAAATGCCTTTACTTAAGCTTGATGTGAAGTTTGAATTACCCATGTATGATGGTGAAGTTAATGCAGAAAGGCTTGACAACTAGGTCAGACAGATGTAAGTTTATTGCAGTGTGCAAAAACTCAAGGATGAGGCAACTCAAATCAAATTGGCATCGCTTTGACTTGTAGGCACATCACTCATCTGGTGGAAAAGCAAGTTGCAAAATGGCATGCAAAAAGTGGGTAATGTATTTCCATCATGGCAAGTTTTTGTTTCTACACTTAGAAAACAATTTTATCCTTTGAGTTATAAAGAGAAGGATTTAATTGAATGGAAAGGTCTTAAACTAAGAAAGGGACAAACAGTGAAAGAATACACAGATGAATTTTGTAAGATGGCATTGATGTTAGACATTCCATTAAATACCCATGAAACTCTTATGAAGTATATAGGAGGTTTACTTGCAAATATTCGTAACAATGTATTTATGTTTAGACCTACCAATATTGATAAGGTTTCTGTTCAAGCAACATACATTGAGGCAGGGAAAACAAGAGTTGGTGTATTAGGGGAATCGTCTTCAAGAAAAGAGGACAAAAAGAGGTGGAGTGGCAAGAAGGCAAATTCAGTGGCAAGAAAGGAAGAGAAGCCCTCTTGCAATAATTGCAAGAAAGAAGGGCATGATGAGGACCATTGTTGGAAATTACATCCCGAGAAGAGACCAAAGTGGTTCAAAGAAAGGAAAGGGAGAAAAACAATTGCAACAACAACACGACCAACAAACTTGGGATCTGATTCAGATGATGAAAGTCTCGTTGGTTGGTTTGGCAGGTAAAATTGGTGATGGATTTGATTCTAGAAGTAAATTATTTCACATAAGGGTCATAATGAGACATAATAAGGTGGACACATTGATAGATAGTGGGTCTCAATCTAACTTGATTTCAGAGGAACTAGTTAAACAATTGGGATTAAACACTTAGATACATCATAATCCTTACTCACTTAAATGGATAAGCAACAATCATAAATTGCACATAACAAAAAATGCACATTAAAGTTTGCAATTTCATCTAAGTTTGTGGATGATGTAACATGTGATGTGGTGCCACTCAATGAATGTGGAATGGTCTTAGGCAGTCCTTATTTGTATGATCACAAAACAATCTTCTACAAGGAACATAATCAATATCACTTAATCAAAGCAGGCAAAGAATATGTGGTAGATGCTCACCATTTAAAAGAAAATCAATCTCTTCAAACAATGGAACCATTAATAAAGACAGATCATGCAAGAAACACACCTATAATTTTCCCAAATCAAGTACTTGATCTTAAGCAAGAACAAGAGATGATTGTAGAATGGAAGATCAATCACACTTTGCTTCAAGATAAGCTAATGTCGTGTAAGTATTACAAACATATTAGCTCATTTGCAGTCATATTTCTGATGTTATCATTAGTACTATTGTCAACATGGATGATAGTGGCTTCAGTAAGATGTGGCATAGTACAAGTGGCTAACAATATGTTTTCAATTATCATGGTTGTTTTGCAATTGATCATGATGAGACAGGTGCACAAGATAGAGTTTAAAGACAGAGAACAAGTGAGGTGGACTATCCCGCACTTGATGACTGGTTAGTATCCTTTTGGAGGGCCAATAGGTCTTTAGTGGGGAGGTGTGATCCAGAATGGATCCAGGAACTAAAATGGGTCTAGGAAGGCCTAAAAATCAAAGTTCTTAGAATGTTTTCAAAACAGACGTGTGTGTAGGCCTTGTGGATACGAAACCAATGCAACTTGAGCAGGCTCAAACTAATGTCGTATGTGAAAGATATCGCGATCTGTTCATTTTTTCAAACTTGCAAAAATTGATGATTGTGCATTCTGTATAGTGCTGACATGGTAGCTGACTGTACAGGTCGTACGGTCGTACAGGTGATGTGGCAGTGAGTTGGCAGGTTGCTGACTGGGCATGACAATTGACAGGTGGATGAGTCAGAGTGTGACATGTGGCACCACTGCAAGGGTGACACATGGCACAAGATGACGTGGCAAGATCCATACAACATGTGGCAATGGGTTGACATGGTAGGTACAATTGGCTTGCTGACAGGGCAGACACGTAGGTAGTTGCGTGGACCAGTCATCGTTGGACACTTGGCACTTATTTGGAAAATATAAAGGTACCACGTGGCCCAGTCATGGGTTTCCACGTGTCACCCATTTATTGGTTCGTTTGTATTGGAAAAAGTTGGAGTCCACCGGGGTCGAACCCATGGCCTTCGATCCAAGTGGCGAATGGTTTGGCAGGGGCCAGGCTACCAGCCTGCTCGCATTGGTACTTGGTATATAACATTTGAAACTTTTATTTAAAGTGTAAAGGATTGATCGTTGGGCGAAGTAAGAACTAGGGCCTAGCCCCAGCCCCAACACAACACACACGCATATGCCCATACCATAAGACCAGTACCTTATACATTGGCATGTGAGATTTGTTTGGCGCATTGTTAATGGAGCTAGCCCCTATCGTGTAACTCCCGATCCCGTGTATGTAGCATACGACCACGCCATATGAACTGGTCCCTTACCTTGATGCTTAGCACATTTTTATGTGGATAATGTTTGGTTGGCCGAGCCAACTCACCGACCAAGGCACTAGACTAGGGGCTAAGGATATGGGTTATAATAGATGTTGAGCGCGTGGAAGGTGTAGCCCGCGACCATATGGTCATGCACATGTAACCAAGACCTCGGATCGGAGGAGGCCAACACGCTAGGCCACATGGAGGCACCCACATGACCAGGAGCCTGAGAAATCGGGGTCTGCGCCCTTTATTTTCCCAAAAGTGGGTTTTATACCTTTTATTATGATTTTTAATTGATTTTTTTAGCAGATTTGAGAAATTTAGTCCATTTTTGGAGGATATTGGGCCCTTTTTTAGGCCAAATATTGGGGGGAAGTTGGGATTTTGTTACCCACTTCAAGCCTATATAAACCATAAGTTCTTGAATCCATGAGAGGAGGTTCAGAACAGGAAAATGATGAAATTTTTTTGAGTCAAAGCCATTTTTATGTAGGGAAGCTATTGAGGAGAGCACCTTTGTGGGCCATTTTTGGGAGCTCCGTTCATCCAATTTTAGTGCCATCAGTTTTGTTGGGTTCTTGAGATGTGGTAGAACACAACTAGATTAGTTTGTAATCCTTTTGGAACTGTTATGATGTACTTTTAAAGATTTTAACAAAAATAAGAAAGCCTCACCCATTGAGACAAAGGCCCGAAGACATAGGTGAGATTGTCGAACTCCATTATCAACTTCTCTTGTTATGGTTTGTTGTTTCTTCATGATTATTTCCAGATGTGTATATGTTTAATGTTTTCCATATTTCATTTATAATTCTTCCACTTTCATCAGTTTCCTAAATGGTTAAATAAATCATGCTTTAAAAACTCAACCA
Source organism: Picea engelmannii (assembly GCA_009831015.1). NCBI lineage: Eukaryota > Viridiplantae > Streptophyta > Pinopsida > Pinales > Pinaceae > Picea > Picea engelmannii. The sequence goes on from ML857990.1 coordinate 21,642, forward strand.
TTGTTGTTAAAAGATCGTTTTCGGATCATTAGCCCCCCCTTCCTTTCTGGATTTTTCTAGTGCTTCAATCCATTCCTTTTCCTACTTTGAAACTTCTTCTCTTTGCTTGTTTTCTTCTTCTTTCCTAACCATCTCTTCTTTATCTTGTAACTTGTGTTTAAGCTCCCTCTTATCCTTCTCATATTCAACTAATAACCTCTCTTCTTCCTCTTTTGTTCTCTTTTCTTCTTCTTGTTCAGATTTTATTCTTAATTATTCTTCCCAAGTCGTTCTTCTTCAACCTTCTTCTTTTCTTCCTCCTCCCTTTTGACCATTCTATCTGCCTCATCTATTTTTTGTTTTATTCTTTCCATTTGATCATCAGGAGACATGTTTATATGGAAAGTAGAAAATCTTTTGACTTTAGCCTAAGTTGCACCTCCTCCCAAGTGATAACATTTTCACAGGAGAGTTTATGATCCCATTGTTCATGTGCATATGGTTATGTGATATAAACCATTACACTATGTTTTACAACTAAGCCCAGGGGGTCATGTCTCCTAAATTGGCCCTAAGGAAACCTATATTTCAACATAGCATTTTCTTCCTACCTAGCTTGCTTGTAATTCAATAAACCATAATGACCAATGTATAGCTTGTAAGGGATGCAGGTTTTGTTTCTTGCATCTTTTTCTAGATACGAATGAAATCCTTGTAAAATTGTTTGATAGGTAATCTCTCCCAAGATTAGCCTATTTGGGACATATTATGGAAAAATATGGGGAGAAATAGTCACCCCATAGATTCTTAGGTAGGTATAATCCTCTTGTAAATACATATTTCCAGTGCTTAACCTCATGGATTCCCTACTCAATCTGGGACATTCCTTGCAAAATATTAGTCTATATATGGGTGCAAATAAAAAGTCACATAATCAAGCATAATTTTTCTTGTAGTTATTATCCCACATTATTTGACAACAAACAGGCATAGGGGGGTCTTAGATATGCCAACTCCAGTTTAATCCCAGGAAAATATTTTTTGCATAAATAATACCCATCATATATGAAGCCATATAAAATATGGGTAAAACCCCAACTTTGGATCTAGATTTCTCGTCTATGTCTATTTCTCTATTTAGTGAATGATATAATATAGCTACCCAATTAAACACACTTCTAGTAGTGATATTAGTGTATACTAGTGGTACCTAAGAATACTTGAAATAAATGGAATTTTTCTATTCATAGAGTTTGCATATGAGATCCATTGCATAAATATAAGGGTCTCTTAAATTCACCATGGCATATATTCCATACGTTTTACCAAGAACCTCTTGTCCTCTACCCACTAGCTTGTTAGGATCTTTTTAAGATCAAATTATTTATGGATTTGTTCCACAAAACCAGTAAGCATGTGTTTCTTTGGCTCATGTAACCTGTAATATTTATCAAGTTCATAGGCTTGATATGAGCCAATACATCTTCCCTTACCATTAAGACTTGTTCTGGTATCCACATTAGTATGTGAAATAATACATTCTACTACTTCTAAGCACAAAATTATGGGATTCCTTGCTACAACAGAGTGAATATTAGACCTGTTATCACATGATTTATACTTGTGCAAATCCCTCCACAAGATCCCAATATTTTGTAACAATTACAAGTACCTACCATTGTCACCTAAGTAAATATTTCCCTCGTTTTAGTGATGGAAGGAGGTCCAACACAAGGGAGGCTTCCCTAGTGACCTCAAAGGATCAAGCAGCAAGATTAGCCAAGCCTATATACCCATATCTTGGTCACTTAGATGTTAGATGCCAGGTATAGGAGAGATGAAGATAAAATGAGGTAATTGGTTCACCTGTACGAGACAAGAAACAATCCAAAGCATATAATAGACAATTACCATCTTATATAGCTCATCAATCACCTTTAGACACTAGATAATCATTAAAATCAATTTTCGTTGCAAATTTACAACAGTAAACCAATGTATAGAAACAATGAATGTTTTGTAACAACAATAGGTAAAAACACCCATAAAACTAGCAATTGTGCATAAGAATTAATCCTTCAACAAGTGCAACAACATCTAATTGCTAAACAATAATTCTGAGTATCTTTATCCACATTATTAAGTAAGTATGCAACAATTTCTTCAAGCCCTAATTGATTTAGAAAACATATATAACAATAGAAATTAAATTCACTTGTTTGCTAGGGTTAAAGTTAGTGAAATTAATCAAATCGCTTTGAGAGAGAGTAAGAGTTCTAAGAGTATTTTCATCACCAAAATCCCATCAAGACTAGTGTTGTCTACTTTCTAGGGCTATGGAGTCAAGCATGCAACACTTTGAAGAATGAATTAGATGGTTAAGAAGAATGATGTTTTAAACCTTAAGGTGAAATTGCTCTTTGGCCTTAGGACTAAAACCTACATGAAAATAATTCCTAGAGTGTGATGCATCTTGGGCCCTAGGTGTCATTTTCCTTCTTCTAGATTGTCTAGTTCAAGGATAAAAAATGGACTAAGATCAAAACCCTCAGGTGCAACTTCTCTTGAGCCTTAGGTATTTGAATCCTCGCAAGAGACTAGGTCTCTTAATGCTTTCACAAAAACTTGGACAAACAAAGGTATTGAGGGAGAGAAATACTTATATCTCCTTCCTAGGGTTTCACTAGAACAAAGTAACATGCAACAAGATAGTAATTATCACATTATACCATGAAAAAACATATCAAATTAAATAAATTACTCACTTATCCAAGTCGCTAATGCTAATAGAAACCCTCGTTACAACAATATATCATCCAATAAATGAAAATCATCCATAAGGCAATCCTTCTCCAAAGGTGCACACTAGATCCAATAAGACAAAGGGAGTAGAGAGAAAATTTTCTAGAGCTCTCACTCACAAGTGTGATGAGATGTGATGATGAGAAATGAAGTTGGAGCGCTATCCTTATTTATAAGGTAAACCTAGCTTTCAATTGCCCACATATTTAATTAAAACATCAATGATCCATGCTAAAGTGGGGTCAACCCCTCAAAACAACCTCTACAAATGCTAAAACATGAAAATAATACAAGATATGATCACACGTGTGGTGACATCAATCCCTCAAGGGAATGTAGAAGTCCTCCAAATGCCACATGTTAGGATCAAGGAGTGAAAGCAAGGTGAAAACCATCATCAAGTTCCATATTACCTCATGTGGTGTCCAAGTGGAAACAAACCCCAACATCTCCATCAACCCTAGTATGATGTCATCATCGAAAGGCCCAACGTCCAAGGTGTAAAGGATGGTGTCCAAGGTGAAGGAGGGTGTATGTCATCTATGCATGTCATCCAACCATTTACCAGTGCAACGTCCTCCATCCAATACATGATAGCCTCTGGGGTGTAGATCCGAAGGTGTGGGATTTATTCCCATCTCTTTTCCACCATGACCATATCTAGCAACTACAAACCCATTTATGATTTTTCCAAGGTCCAAATGACCTGAGAGCCTATAACTGAGTGTGTCAATCCATCCAATGACTCAATGCTTTGGATCACACGTGCCATATCCTACAATAAAGGCACAACATCCTAGGTGAAATCATGGGACATCCTTCAAAGTACCATGCCAAGTGCATCCAAATCAAATCGAAGCATGAAATCAGGTAAATCCAATGTTCACAAGGCATAGAAGCCCTTAGATCATTCAAAGTAAGTTTTTACTTAAGATATAAGCTACATAAATAGTTCACATTAAGTGCCCCCTTCAAATCTCGGATTAGCTCAAGAATTTATGTAAGTTGGAAAGTTCGAGTATGGGAGGACCATCATCAGACCCTATTAGGTGTGCCGACCAAAATAGTGAAAGAAAAGACCCAAGTATAGGGATATGTCCTAGGGGAAGCAGGAAAGAAAAGAACCCTTCAAGAGTAAGTGTGATAGTGGTAAGTGTTGGGCTTACTTCATGGCTTATGGTGTCATTTAGTCCACTTCTATGAGCTCCTTTATGGAGGGTGTGATTTCTCTTGAGTTACCACTTTCTAAGCGCTACACTTTTCCAACCCCTTAATATTCCTTTTTATTGTACTCTTATCATATTTGTAAGTCCCATTTATAATGTTTCAAGCTATAACATTTTCTTTGGGACTGGGGCGAATGTGGAAAGGGTAGAGCTAAAGTATGGACTGGATTTTGAGAGTCATTTTCTATTATCTCTTTCTTTCTTTAGAATTATTATTTCTTTATTATTCTTTTAATAACATCTGCAATCAACCTTTGATCCTTTATCCCCTCTTCTCATGAGAGAATGAACCATGACCCATTACCGAAGTTTAGTACACTATGACAGGCTCCATGATGCTAAGTGTTAAGTATGGCGGGGGAATGAAAATTTACCCTTGTGAGCCCCCCCCAATAGTACCCCTTTTACTTGGGGGTGACAACATGGGACTAGGGTACAAATGCTAGCTACCAAGGTGAAACACGGAAACAAACATAACTTCTTGAGTTTATGATCCATTATTGAACTTCAACCAATGATCGTCATTCACATGCATAGTATATTAAGCAAAACACATTTTATGAAGAACGTACTAACATACCTCATGGTGATGTTGGATTACCATCTCCCACACATTGTGTTGATTGGATGTGATGAGCCTGATTGATCCGAGTAGAAGAGGCAATCTAAGGGGGGTTGTCAGGTTGCCATGGGTGGACATGTTGGTCATCACCATCAATGAGATCATTGTCTTCACTGTGGCCCATGAGACATGATCTCCTCCAGTTACCCCTAGGCATGAGGGGGTAAAAATACCTTCTAATATTTATGAACATCATGTCATCAACATTCCTCATGTTTGGGTCACTAGGAAGAATCACATTAAGGTAATCCTCCTCCTTAATTATTTTGTATATTTCTCCCTAGCTTGTAAAGGGGATTTGAGGATTAATTTAGGCTTATGT
>WSFP011400286.1:0-26591 GCA_009831015.1 Picea engelmannii
ATGTCATAAGAGATTAATAAGAAAAGATATAACAATATGTTACTAAAATATATAGATCGATGGGATAGTTCGAGTGGTTGAGTGTTTTGAATTACAAGTAAGAGGTCACGAGGTCAAGTCTTAGAGGTGATTGCCTTCGTAAATACTATTGAGCCTTACTTAATCTCCCACCGTATTAAATTGTCAAAATTGCAACCGACAAGTTTACCTCCCAATAAAAAAAATATTACAAAGATCATATTAACAAAATGTACCAAACACATAACCACAATGGAAGTTGTAAACATTGCACATAAGGCATGACGAGGAGCAAGTTTAAGGAGTAGAGGATGAGGCTATGGAATTAACAATACCAAACAAAGAAACCAAAAGGTTGAGAAAAGTATGGACTATTGCATACACGAATAGCGATTGTGTATGAACATGTGTGATCACCATCTAAAAACATACAACTCTAAATGATTCATATGAGAGTGTACCACTTTAATGCATCATCGCCATTAAAATATAAGGTTGGTTTAACAAAGATGACGCATCGCAAAGATTGTTGATGGTTTTCTAGTAAAGATTTATCACAATGGAAATCCTCTATTGACATAAGTATGCCAATAGCCATGAATTCATCATGATTATGCTAACATTGATCATCATTAATATATTGGTAGAGATAGTTTTAGTATAGGGAATTTAAATATCCAAGAAAAATAAAAAGTAACCTCTAAACATGGTAGTGTTGTCCATAAAGTTGAAGAGCAATTTGTTGGACACCACCACCCATGGTAAATTAGTGGCATCCTAGGTGAAATTCATGGATTTACAACTAGATGTTAAAAGACTTTTGCAATGACACTTGCAAGGTTGTTCGGTTCTATGTATATCACAACATGCCTTTAATGTGAAGTTCAACAAGTGTATATAACAATTTACCCTCTTAATGAATCTCTAGTTTGATAGCACTATTGGAGGGTACATTATTGAGTTTGCCATTGACAAAGTCGAATCGTATAGTCAAGCAGAGAGGTATTTCTTTAAGGAAATGAGAGGAAAGTTTCTACATTTTTTGAAGATAAGGATTAAGATGCTATTTCATGAGAATAATATCCTAAAGATACAGTGAAGCTAATGTTCAAGAATTCAGACAGCGACAGTGACACAGAGGTTGGAGACACGTGTAGTGGGAGATCATTTAGAGAAGTTCCTCTTGCGAACTTGTTTAAGAAAAATTATGGAGATGAGGGATTCTACAGTGGAGAAGAAGCAGAGCTATCGGACGAAGAGCATTCAGAGTCCGCAAGGGCAGAGGAAGTAAAGATTGGAGAACCTCGCCAAGGAGAATTAGAAACTTTAGGCACTGCACCTATTGCCGAAGAAAGTATTATTACTCCTCCTGTTGTTTTAAAAGAATTAAGTAACCAGAGTAACCAGAGTAGTCAAAGCAGTCAGAGTACTGTTACAAGCAGTTTGGTACATACTCAATCAAGAATCTAAGGAAGATCTATGGTAGATGAGATGAGGTTACCTATCTTTAGAGGAGATGGATCTGAATATCCTGACCAACACTGATTCTTATGCGAAGTTGTCTAGAGCATTAAGCAAGTCATTGACGAAATTGCTAAGAGAACTCTGTTTAGTGCTACCTTGAGGGATCGCGCTCTGAACTGGTATATGAAGTTTTCTTCAAGACCTGGACAACCTAAACCGTTGAATGACATTAAGACTGCATTGAGTGCAGAATTCAAGAAACCTAAGTCAGAGTCACAATGTATTACAAAGACGAAGAAAATCAAGTAGAAGGTGACTGAACCTATTTGGGAGTTTGATCAGAGGTTTCAGAGTCTGATAGGTCGTTTGAGTTTTCAGATCCCAGACGAACAAAATAAAGAATGTTTCATCGTCGCCCTCCTGCCACACATCAAAGTTCCCTTGATGCAACAAAAGGTCTCTTTGCAGGCTGAAGCATTGGAAATTGCCATGAAACTATAAGCATCCCCTGTAGGATAATCCAGTCTAGGTATGAGTCAGATCTTAAATCAATTAACTAGTTTATCCTTACAAGTCGAAGATATGAAGAAAGATAAAGGAAAAGAGAAAAGAGAAGATATATGGTGCATCAGATGTAAAGCAGAGGGCCATGACAAAGAGCACTATCCCCTATTTCATGAATACTTGGCCTATAGAGCGCCTAGTCCTTTGAAGCAGGCTATTGTACCCTGGTACGAGGTATGTATAACTAGATATCGCCCTGGTGAATGTTTCTATATACAAAAATATGTCCAGAGACCCACCAATATTTACTGCATGTAAATCTGTTGGGCATGATGAGAAGGATTGTAGGGCTTATGATCTCATGCATGAAATATCAAGGGATAAATATAGGATTCGAGGAGAAACACAGCAAGAAGGAAATAATGTGCAATTCAACTCCCCGGGAAGAGGAAACTTCAACCCTCGTGGTGGATTCAGAGGAAGAGGATGAGGTGAAGGTAGGGGTCAAGGTAGAGGTTAGATTATTTTTTATAACTGTGCACAGTCAGGACATTTGGCAAGATATTGTCATAACCCTTGTACCACTTGCAACTACTATAACTTGTTTGATCATGTCATCGAAGATTGTTCAATATTGTTGGCCAAAATCTAGGAGAGACGAGGAGGAAACCAACAAGTACAATTAATATAAGAAGAACCTTGTGGTGAGGACCCCAGAGTTGCTGCAATTACTAGAGGAGGCGTTGTTGCAAGAGAATACATTGTAACTCTAGGAAATACTGCAGAGGGATTAGGGATCATAAGAGTTGCAGAGAAGGCACAATTGTTTGATCCAAGGAGAGAGAGGCATACTTTTGAAGAAGAAAGGAAAGAATTTGTAGGTGAATAAGCTTCTTCATCTAAGGCACAACCAGAAGTAAGGGAATGTGAAATACCACTAGCATTTGATCAGTCTGCCCTAGATAGAAAAGGAAAATAGGTAAGCAAGCTCATGGGCTTCTTATATACCTACATTAATTTGATTAAAGATGAAAATGTTGTGCAGGAGCTACAACACCTAGTAAGACAATATGAAATTGGAAGAATAGACCCTATGCTGAGTAGAGTTGTGAATCAAGTATCAAGGAAAAGGAGGACAAACAAGGAATTGCACCTTAGTGCTCATATTGGAGACTACGACACGGACTATGTGGTCCTCGACTTGGGATCATAAATAAATGTTATGACGAATCAGACTTGGGCAATGATGGAAAAACCTAGATTGATTTACTCTCCTATCAAGCTCATGATAGCTAATCAGTGGGCAGTGAGCCCCTTTGGAAGACTACAACATGTCCCTGTAGACGTCGATGGGGTAAGGATGTTTGCAGACTTCAAAGTAATTGAGATTGTTGATGATAACTGCCCTTATCCTACATTGTTAGCAATTGATTAGGATTTCAACAATTCGATTGTTTTTTACCTAAAGAAGAGAAGAATGACATTTGAGGGTAATGGCCTTAAAGTCATTGCACCTCTGGACCCAGATGAAGGTCACATATACACAGAACCTATCAAGGAAGAAGATCGCGCATATGAGCTCGAGAACATATACAAACTGACAGCAAGACAACATGATTACATTATTCCTACAGCAGATGGAAATATCAACTGGCGAAGTGAAAGTGCATTCTCATCAGATTCAAATGAGGCATTGAAAACTTGGCAGAACGGAATGTACGAAGTATCCACATGGAGGTGTGCCACATTGACCAGAGTAGTTCACTGGATTGGCACAAAAGTAAGTAATCCCCCAACATTTGATGGCTTGAACCATTTAGAGACATTTCTAGCTAAATTTGAGAAAATTGTTGTTAGGAACCTAACCCTCACGTAGGTAGAACAATATATTTGGATGCAATAAAGGTCAATATTATAAGGCCTTGCAATAAGGTAGAATAAGTTGAATGTAAGAAGACCTAATAGAAGCTTTTGCTTCTAGAAGGATATTCCTCTAGATGGTTCATTTGATAGACATATTTAGTATAAATAGGAGTCGAGGGTATGAGAATCCTAGCTTGGATATTATTGTAATAGAGCTCTGCTCGACTGGAGGCTACCCCCTCGAAGAGGCCTGTGAACATTGCTCTCAGTAATCGAAGTGCTCTTTCTGGTGTTATTCTGTTATCATTTCAGTATTATTGTGGTGTTATTCTGGTTATATTGTTGATTCATCTGCCATTTCTAACATTTTATTTATGTTCTACATACTTTTTATATCTAGAATATTACAAGTGGTATCATAGCACTTTCCTCGACATAAATTGTGGGTTAATTTTTTTTTCCAAGGTAGAGACGTATTTCGACGTCTTTAATCCACAGAGAACTGTCATTACGTGCATAAAACCACGGTTGACGGATTCATACACTCACTAAATACAATTGTTACTTAAGCGCACATTTGTTGGCCACCCTTGTAACCCCTGTTGGTACCCCTTTGAGTGGTAGCGCATTAGACAACACCTATGTACGGATCAGCCTAAATTTCATGAAGCCCTCTTTAGATAAACTGATCATCCACCTGACTGCTATAGTGCCACTGAGAAAAGAACTCGGGGAGATACTCTCTAGTACCTGGGTAGTCGAGTAGTACGGCTAAGGGCACGGTCTATCCTCCTTAGTTGGTGCCCTGAGATATTGGGCCGAGTACTACTCTTGGACCTCGCATGTATATCAGAGAGCTATAGCACAAGGAAAACTCTTGTCTATAGAAACCTTGAATACCTAACCCTTGGGGATGAAAACAAAAAAATAAAAATAAAAATAGACAAGATCTATTGTCGTGCAACTGTGTTCGAGTTGCCAAATCACTACACATTTCTTCCTGGTTAAACATTTGGGAATTTCATCACTGCAGTATTCTTCAGTCTGGACTATAACTCCATGGGTATAAAAAAAAAGTATGGAAATTTTTCCACCATTTTTTGAGACCTATTCCATTGGATTTATCCCTTCGCCCTTATCACATTCGTACATATCATTTTTCAGCAAAATTTTTGACCCCACCTGTCTCGTTTCGGTTCCCTCGTCATCATGGCCCATACCTGTAGCCAAGACTTGGAAGCTCGATTCAATACCTTGCAATCTAATTTCATAGAGACCCAACAAGAAGTGAAGCAGCTCAGTGCCAATGTTGCCACCATCAATACAAACATGCAGTCCTCCATCGTCGCCTCAATCGAGGAACTCAAACAAGACATGACTACCCAGCTTGAATCTGTCGTTTCGATGATCTGCACCAAGTTGCATATCCCTGAATATAACCCTTTATCTCAGCCACCTCCACATACCGAAACTGAAACTTCCTCTCATTCCCATAATTTTCAGCCCCATCACTTTCAACATGACCTACACCTTCCACGGGTGGATGTGACCAAATTTTGTTGCCTCGGATCCCACTGGTTGGGTAACCCAAATGGAACATTATTTCTCTTTATATGGAATTACATATGACTTGGCCAAACTCCGGTATGTTGTTCTCCATCTAGATAAAGAACGTTGGCAATGGTGGCAATGGAGAAAAACTTCCTGTCAAGGGTATATTGCTTGGACACACTTTGTGGAAGAGCTTTATGAATTCTTTGACACTGACACCAACCATTTAGGCCATTTGAAAAAGTTGAAACAATCTGGAACAGTGGAAGAATTTATAGTTGCTTTTGAGCACCTGGATTTTCGGATAGAGGGAATGTTTGATGCCTTTTTCTGAGAATGCTTTATCAGTGGCCTCCAGGATGAGATTCATGCCCATGTCCTCATGGCTCAGCCTCGGATTTGGGTGGATGATACTAAAAGAGATAAATAATCACAACAAGTTGTATCTTCTCAAAACCGAAAACCCTCCTTTATTCCTCACACTAAACTAGTAAATCCCACTACTCCCTCTGCTCCACTAAAGATCCAAAAATTGACGAGGGATGAAATTGTTGAATGCCAACTCAAAGGACTTTGTTATAATTGTGATGACAAATATTTTCCATGCCACAAGTGTAAGGAAAAAAATCTTTTTATGGACATCTTGGAGGATATTTCGGAAGAGGATGTTGAAACTCCCCTTATGTCTGAGTCACCTAAAACCAATGACATAACCCCTCCCTCAGACCCTCCCAAAGTAGAACCAGTCATTTCCCTAAATGCTATCACTGGCTTCTCTGCTCCCCAAACCCTCAAGATAATCGATTACATCAAGAATAGGAAGGTCATCATTCTTGTTGACAGTGGCAGCACCCATAATTTTATTCAATGCCACATTTCCCAAGAAACTCATTGCTATATCCATGTAGTCAATAATTTCTAAATCATGATTGCCAATGGCCACTCCATGAAATGTGGAGGGCATTGTGAAAATGTGTGTCTCCAAATTGGTGACTACCACCTAAAATCTCATATGTTTACTATCGACATGGGCAGTTGTGACATTGTGTTGGGTGCAGATTGGCTAAGGACTTTGGGTCCCATTCTCATGGATTTTAAGAATTAACCATGCAATTCGACCAGGAGGGCCAAAAATTTAAGTTCCAAGGAATCACCATCGGTTCACCTAAGATCATTAGTTCTCATCGCATGGAAACACTGCTCAAAAAAGGTCATTCTGGCGTTATTTCCCAACTCCATGCCATACAAGAAACTAAGACACCCTCAATGCCGCAAGACCTCCAATCCATCCTCTCTAAACATCAAGTGGTCTTTTCCACTCCCTAGGGACTCCCTCATTCCTGTGGTGTTCATGATCATTCCATTCCCCTTGTACCAGGAAGCCTTCCTCCCAATATTTGTTCCTATAGTCACCCCTTTTCCCAAAAAAATGAAATTGAGAAAATGGTTCAGGAACTCCTTAACACAGGCGTTATCCGCCCTAGTACAAGCCCCTACTCTTCTCCTTTGGTCATGGTCCTAAAGAAATAAGGTTATTGGTGAATGTGTCTTGACTTTCGTGCCCTCAACAAACTCACCATCAAAGACAAATTTCCCATTCCTGTCATTGATGACCTCCTGGATGAATTGAGTGGCACCCAGTTCTTTACTAAACTTGATCTTCATTTTGGCTACCACTATGAGTTTTTGGTCATGCCCTTTGGCTTGTGTAATGCCCCCTCCACCTTCCAAAGCCTCATGAATCATGTCTTCCATCCTTTTCTTCATCATTTTGTCTTAGTTTTCTTTGATGATATCCTCATCTATAGAAAAACCTAGACAGACCATATTTCTCATGTGGATTGAGTTCTCCATCTACTCTCTCAGCACCAACTTTTCCTGAAACAATCTAAATTTTCTTTTGGAACCTTAGAAGTTGAGTACTTGGGTCATTTGGTTGGAAAGGACAGCGTCAGGGTGGATCCTAAAAAGATTCAAGCTACGTAAGACTGGCCTCACCCAAAGACTCTCAAAATATTGCGTGGATTTCTGGGCTTAACAGGTTATTATCGTAAGTTTGTTAAGAATTATGGAAAGATTGCAGCACCTCTCACTGCACTCCTAAAAAAGAACTCTTTCACTTGGACTCTAGTAGCTTCTCAAGCTTTTCAAACCTTGAAGATGGCCACGTGCACAACTCCAGTCCTGGCCCTTCTTGATTTCACAAAGACCTTTGTCCTGGAATGTGATGCTTCAGGGAAAGGAATTGGCGTTGTCCTTATGCAAGAAGGTCGACCTTTGGCCTTTACCAACAAACAACTTTATGAATGAAATCTGGGCAAATCAATCTATGAAAATGAAATGTTGGCTATTTTGCATGTTGTTGATCTGTGGCACCCTTATCTATTGGGGAAACACTTACAAATTAAGGCAGACCATCAAAGCCTCAAGTATTTTCTGGAACAACGCATTTCCTCCCCAGAGAAACAAAAATGGGTGACTAATATCTTTGGATATGATTATGAGATCATTTACAAGAAAGGAAAAGATCTTGGATCCATGATGAGCTTCGATACAAAGGTCGTTTATATTTAAGTAAACAATCAAAACTTAAATCCATGGTACTTTCTGAGCTTCATGCTACACCCATAGCTGGTCACTCCGAGTTTACCAAAACCTATGACAGGGTGAAATGTTCTTTTTTCTAAGATGGTATGAAACAAGACGTTTGTAAATTTTTTTTTGAATGTGATGTGTGTCAACACAAAAAGGGATAAACAGTCAAATCTCTTGGCACACTACAATCGCTTCCAATTCCACCTGCTAATTGGTGGGATATCTCTATGGATTTTATTGCAAGCTTACCCAAATTGGGAAATAAATCAGTCATCATGGTGGTTGTTGATCTCCTTTCCAAGTATTCTCATTTATGTGCTCTTCAAGACCCATTTACAACATCCACTATGGCTCAACTTTTCATGGATCAGGTCTTCAAGATTCATGGCATGCCGCATTCTATTGTTTCTAATTGCGACCCAACTTTCACCAGCAATTTTTGGCAAGAATTGTTCAATCTACAAGGCACCCAATTGGATCTCAGCACAACTTATCATCCCCAGACTGATGGTCAAACTGAAGTTGTCAACAAGTGTTTGGAAACATATTTGAAGTGTTTTTCATCGGAAAAGCAAAATTAGTGGGCTCAATGGTTACCCCTAGATGAATGGTAGTACAACACTTCATACCATACAGCTACCCGCATGACTCCTTTTGAAGCAGTATATGGACAAAATACACCTTCATTTCTCTCATACTTACCAGGTGTATCGAAGGTCCAGGCGGTTGACCAAATTCTTATAGTTACAGAGGTTATTCTCTGTACCCTCAAAGATAATTTGGTCATGGCACAGAATCACATGAAGCAACAAGAAGATCAAGGTCACTCTGAACGTCAATTTGTAGAAGGGGATCATGTGTTTCTTCGACTGCAACCTTACAAACAAAATTCCCTCAAGATCGAGCATTGTCAGAAGCTAGCACCCAAATTTTATGGTCCTTATACCATTCTCAAGTGTGTGGGATAGGTGGCCTATCAATTATCTTTTCCTAGTCATTCTTAGCTACATTCTATTTTTCATGTTTCATGCTTAAAGAAGGTGATTGGAACTAAGTGCCATATTCAAACCAACCTTCCCGAGTTGGAGAAAGAAGGATCCATTTGGCTACAGCCACAAGCAGTTTTGGACCAGCATGAGTGTCGCCGCATCAGCGAACCATCAAGGAAGTGTTAGTCCTGTGGAAAGATACAACTCCAGCATATGCCACTTGGGAACCAACTACCATTCTGCAGCAATTTCCACATCTCAAGCCTTGAGGACAAGGTTTTTTTTAAGGGGGAGGACATGTTAGGAACCTAACCCTCACATAGGTAGAAAAATATATTCGGATGTAATAAAGGTCAATATTAATAAGGCCTTGCAATAAGGTAGAATAAGTCAAATGTAAGAAGACCTAATAGAATCTTCCACTTCTAGAAGGATCTTCCTCTAAATGGTTCTTTTGATAGACATGTTTAGTATAAATAGGAGTCGAGGGTATGAGAACCCTAGCTTGGATATTATTGTAATAGATCTCTGTTCGATTGGAGGCTTCCCCCTCGAAGAGGCATGTGAACATTACTCTTAGTAATTGAAGTGCTCTTTATGGTGTTATTCTGTTATCATTTCAGTATTATTGTGGTGTTATTCTGGTTATATTGTTGATTCATCTGCCATTTCTAGTATTTTATTTTTGTTCTGCATACTTTTATATCTGGAATATTACAATTGTACCAATACAATAGAGAATATTGGCACTGGGTGAAGCCTTGAAATCCACACCAGCTAGATGGTGGGGAGCACACAGGAAGAAAATCACAGAGTAGGTACAATGTCACACCTTATTGACAGTGCATTTTTCAGATCAAGTTGAAGGATGTGAAGTTCGATACATAGGCCAAAGTTGTCCTAATGACCACATGAAAAGTTGTGAGGAGTCCTAGATAAACATTCCAATAGAACAGTGGGTGCATAAGTTCATGAACACCTTGGATACTATGCCTATCAACTGGTATCTTCAAGCAGAATTGTGCCTCATCACTATAGACTAGTATGGAATGACTTAGAACTTTATAGCTATGCTTTTATTTGAGAGTTATTACCCTACAATATATCAAGCTTTACAAATTGTAAGACAAAAGGTCTTTGAGGAGGCACCTAACCTACCTTTTGAGCAAGAAGAAGATGAATGGACTGTGCTTCTTCAACAGTTACAGGATTGCTACAATATTAATGCTGATGAGGATGATGACCCTAGAGATGTAAACATAGAAGAAATTGAAGGTCACAGAGACATAGAAGGACTAGGGATCGAACAACCTTTTATAGGACAACCCATTAAAATTAAGAAGGTTAATATTGGGACAGAGAAAACACCTAAATTAGAAAATGTTGGATACTATTGGGATGATGCTACTATTAGCAAGATCAAAGAGCTATTGCATGAATATCAGGACTTGTTTCCAACCAAGTTCGCAGACATGAAGGACATTAAAGGGCCCATGGGAGAAATGAAGATCCCCTTGAGAGAAGATGCAAGACCTATCAAGAAGAGACCTTAGTAATGAATCCCAAGTACAAGCAGAAAGTTAAGATTGAATTGGATAGAATGTTGGAAGTAGGAATCATATAACTTGTTGAAGAATCTGAATGGACCATCCCTATGGTGGTCCAAGATAAGAAGTCAGGAGAAATCAGAATTTGTGTAGATTTAAGGAAATTGAATGATGCATGCCTACATGACCCCTTTCCTACACCTTTTACTGATGAAGTTCTAGATAATGTAGGAGGACAAGAGGTTTACTCATTCACAGATGGATTTTCAGGTTATCACTAGATCAAAATCGCTAAGGAAGATCGACATAAGACCACATTTTCAACAGAATGGGGTTCTTTTCAGTACACTGTGATGCCTTTTGGCTTGAAGAATGCACCAGCCATATTTTCTAGGGTGGTGGTCGAATCATTTAAGGACTTCTTACACAAGTTCTTGGAAGCATATTTTGATGATTGGACTGTCTTTAGCCTACTGAAATATCACATTGAATGTTTGATATTGATGTTAGATAAGTGCAGGCAATGTCAGATTTCCCTGAATTTGAAAAAATGCATTTTCTTTTCACCCTTTGGAGTGTTGCTCGGGCACATTGTGTGTAAGAAAGGGTTGTTGGTGGATCCTTCCAATATTGTCATCATTGTTGATCTACTTCCTCCTACTTCGGTTAGACAGTTGTGCACTGCATTGGGGAACACTAGATACTATAGGAAGTTCATTAAGGGTTATGAACAAATAACAACACCCATGGAGAAGCTATTAAAGAAAGATAGTAAGTTCCAATGGACACAAGAATGCCAACAAAGCTTTGACACACTAAAGAAGAAAATGGTGACTGCGCCAATCTTGGTTTTTCCATATTGGAGTAAGGAGTTCAATGTTCATGTGGATGCTTTGTCCATTGAATTAGGAACTGTTTTAGCACAACCAGGTGCAGGAGACATTGACCACCCCATAGCCTTTGCTAGCAGGAAGCTTTCTACAGCTGAAAGGAACTACACTACAATTGAAAGAGAAGGCTTAGCTATGGTATATGCGTTGCAGAAGTTTAGAGACTATTTGTTGGGAGGAAATTTTAAGATGTTCACTCATCACTCTGCATTAAAGTACTTAGTCAACAAACCAGTGTTGGGGGGAAGAATATGAAAATGGAAACTACTATTCTAGGAGTATGACTTTGAGATTGTGGTCAAGCCAGGAAGAATGAATAAAGGACCTGGTCACTTATCTAGTTTGGAACATGGAGAGGAACCCACTAGTCTGGAGGATACACTATCAGATGCATAGTTGTTGTCCATCAGAAAATTTTATGATCACTTCTCCGAGATAGTTTCATTCTTGTCCACATGAATGGCACCTCGCGAGTATACAGTCATTCAAAAGAAACAGTTGGTATTCCGCGTTGTAATAACCCAAGGATGTTCCCTAGTTATATTATGTATTGTAATCATGTTTATAGGCTGGTGAGCCAAGTGTATATAAGTTGGTGGGATTATGTGTTATTTAGGTCAGAGAGCCTAGGTGTTAAAGGCTAGGAGCCTAATTTTTGTATATGTAATTATGCAGAACATTAATAAAATATAAACATCGTTGCGTGCCAACTGACCACGAAGAAAGAGTGATGGGGGACTAAGCTTCCACAAGGTTGGGTAAGGGAAGAGGCTAAGTGTTGGGCCTATGGGATAAGTTAGGGGGCTTACCTCTAAAGGGGATAATAATTTATTATTATTTCCTAAAAGACTAAGGTAGACAATTGACCAAGTATTGTCCTATATTCTTTGAAAAGGAACGTGTGCAAAAGGGAACACATGCAGCTCTAGGAAGACAAGTATCGAACTGGGTACATGTAGTTAAAAGATGAACCGTCAGTTGTGTTGGGGGTTTGCGGGTCATTCTTCCATCCTTCACCTGAGTCATTCTACGATTATTCAATACTCCGCCTGAGTTCGCTGGAATTTTTCCCGAGAACCATTTTTCCTCTCCACTCGACCTCTGTGTTTTGTTCTCTGGTCATACACCTTGAAACCAGTGGGAAAAAACCATGGACTAATCCACCATCTAACCTATTTGACCTCTACATAGTCATGCATCCTGAACCTAGTGAGAACCCGTGGACTGAGCCGCATCTTCTATGAAACCTGAGCATACCGTAATTTTCTATTCTATGTGTATTATAATTGTGCGTTGTTGTGGCCACGTATTCCCTTGGATGAGTGTGATTTTTTTCCCGCATTTTTTCCTTGTTGAGACTTAATGTTGTCCTCCTTGTGCTGGAACAGAGTTGAAGAAGGAGGTTTTCAAGCCTATGTGCAACACTCTCTCCAGGTGAGGGAGGTGTTTGTGGTTGAAGTGGCAGGTTGTCGGGCCTATGAGCGACTCTCTCCAGGTGAGAGAGTGCACAGAGGAAGTGAGAACTCCTTGAATGGGTCTTGTAGCTACCACAGAGCTCGGAGAATTCCAGTCCATCCTGTTGCTAAAGCCCAAGGAAAGGGAGGTTTAGTAGCCGAAGGAATGTCCTGTGTGATAGTGAAGGTGTATACTCCTGGGGTGGGATAGGCATGTGGGGAAGGATAGTTTGTGAGAAGTGGGCATAAGTGGCTCCTGGGAGAGAATCCATCCTCATAAAATGTGTGTCTTCCTGTTGACCTTACCTAGCCTAGGATTCCCTTTCCCAGTGGAGCTTAGTCCCAGCTCAAGGGTGACCTACTATTGAGAGTGATGAACAACATGGTCTAAGGCTGGGGGGTTTGTGGAAGGTATGCATGCACCTGGTGGTGTTATTCCAGTTGAAATATAAGTATAATTTATGTGCTTAATTTTATGTTATGCATAATGCGTGAATGTTATCATGTATTCCGTTGCATGTATGAATTATTGTTAATTCTATTTAAGTCTGTATGATGGTAGTAACTCTACATTAAATGTGTTAATTTGATTTAATGCATATTATATATAAGTGTATATTCCGCAGTAGTGGCATTGCCTAGCCCGTGGGTGGTCAGGGATGTTACATTATGGTATCAGATACATGGTTTCAATGCTAAGCCTAGATGGGGCAGATAAGTGGTCTTTGGACCCAAGGTTTCGAGTGGAAATGGTGTTCGGAGGAACCAATTTCAAATTTTAGAATGTTTCTAAGTGCCAAGGGGTTACTTGGTTGTGTTACAAAGCTCAAGAGGAGTAGTAGTAGAATAAAACTACAGTCGGCATGGTATTTGACCATAGAGAGAGAGATATCAACACTCGGGATGTTGAATCCGTAGGATCTGTTCGGAAGGAGAGGAAAAACCTTTACAACCGTTAGATCTGGAGAAAGTGTAGAAAGGGTAACCTGGAAGCACTTCAGACTTCGCGACGTCGGTGAAACTAAATGTAAAGGTAAGAGAAAGGTTGAAACCTGAAGCTTCAAATTCCGAAGGAGAACTACACCGTAGATTGTAGGAAATGAGCCTGACCATTAGATCCATGTCCAGGAAGGCAAAGGGAAGTCACTTTGGAGGATTTCAAGTGTGGAGTGTGACAAACTCTCGAAGTCCCAAAGGCCGAAGTAGATCGCAATCGTCCATTGCAAAGGACACGTGTCAAGAGATTGTGTACTTTGGGTGGAAGTACTTCGGAAGGAGGCAAGTGTTGTGGGTTTGAAACTCCCAAATCCCGAACTGTCGAATTCACTCATAGTCGTTGATCGAAAAGGGGGACATGCATATGTAGATCGTGAACTCCGAGAGAAAGTGCTTTGGGAAAAAGTGAGCGTAGAGGAGTTGAAACTCCCAAAGTTTGAAGCTCTGAAGCCTGAAGAGTCAAAGTGGTGAGTCATGATGACGTCACCTAGAGGTGACGATGACACATGGGTTGTGTGCTAAGTGTAAGTGGATTCTGAACAGTGGAAGATTGAGATGGCATGTAGAACGTGACGAGTGTCACCCATATGAATGGGCCACGTATCAGTCGTTAGTATTCTACCATGTGGCATCCTATATGAGCAGGGTTAGTGGGACCTGAGGTTATGTAATGAAGTTAAAGGTCGGAGGACCCATAGTGGCATTGATCATGATACATCAAGATCAACGACTATGAGACATTGTGGGGACCCAAGTTGCATGGAAGATAATTTTCCAAGGTGGTCCTGCAATCTAAACCACGATTTCACTGAGGGGTTACATGTCAGCGTTAGAAGAATTGCGGGACAAAAGGAGGGTTTCTCCAAACCACCATTGCATGCCCTCGCAATTGGAAAATGTTAAGTGATGTGACGTAATGACGTCACCAAAGGTGATTGGGAATGTTTGGAGATTAACAATTCAGATGTGTGGATGCGAGATCCTTCGAAGCTCCGAAGTCCCAAAGACCCGAAGACCTGGAACTCAGACACCTGAGGTTCCATAGTAAGTGTCAGTCGTTGGATGCTAGGTAGACATGGATTGTTGATCCACTCTACTTCGCGAGTTTGGTAACTCGGAACTCTGAGAGATTGTTTTTTTGTGCTTTGAAAATCTTCTAAAGCCGAAGGCCTAAGTAAGCGCTTATTGATCTAGCGCTTGGTCATGACCCATGGTCGTGTGGGTTGGGAACTGAGAGAAAGGGGCTAGTGCCCGAAAACTTCATAGAGTAGAGCCCCTAAATAAAATGGATTTTGAAAGTTTTCTTGAATCGGATTTTTTTATGAATGTTGTGGGATTTGTTAAGGAATGATGACCTGACAAATTTCGGTTGTCTGCACGTTGTGTTTGCATAAGTTTAACGAGTGCCATAACATAATAGAGTTTCCATTGAGTGCAAAGAAATGGAGGAGCCACAAAATGATTCCAGTTCAGAGAATGAAGCTAAAGGGATGGATGTTCATTTGGGAGTTGAAGGGTCAAACTCCAATGGGCATGGAGAAGAGATAGATAAGGAAGGTCATATGATGAAACTCATTGAAAGATTGCAGAAAGATGCCCAAACTCACCGAGCAGATAGCAGAAATCTCATGAAAGCTAAGGAAAAGTAGGGAGAGTTCAACTTAAAGTTCATGAAGAGCCTGGAGAGAATAGAAAAGAAGTTGCACAAGGAGAGAGACTTGAGAAAAATAGGGAGTCACTAGACTTCTGAGGGAAGAATATCAAGGAGTGTTGGTAGACACCATCATCACACCCAAGGTCGCTCCAAGAGGAGGGCACACAATATTTAAAGTCCATCTCCTACCAGAAAGCAAAGGAGATATGGAGTGGATGAACTGAAGGGTGAAATGAACAAGATTAAGCCTCCTAAGTTTGATGGAGAACACAAGAAGGAGGAAGATGTTGAAACATGGTTGCTTGGCATGAGAAAATATTTCCAACTGCAGAATTATTCCTCTCATGCAGGAGGAAGAATTACAATGTATCAACTAAAAGGAAATGCATCCATGTGGTGGGATCAACTTGTACAGGTGAAGCACATTAGAGAGAAATAAATCACTTGGAAATAATTCAAGAAGTATTTCGAGAAGAAATACTTGACTAAGAGATATTATGACAGAAAGATGAAAGAGTTCTTTGAACTCAAGCTCGGTAGCATGACCATTGATGAGTATAAACGAAGTTTTTTGGAATTATTGAAGTATATTTCATTCATCAAAGATGAGAATGTCAAGATTCAAAGGTATCTGAGTGGACTGCCACCTTCCATCAGTGACAAGATCCAGTACGATGACCCTAAGACTATGGAAGAAACTATAAGAAGAGAAAAATGCTTATATGAGAAGCAAAGAGAGAAGCCTACTTTCCGGAAGGCTTGGGAAGACAAGAAGAAATTCAAGATGGATCAAAGGAAGAAGGGAGCTAAGCCATCCTTTTTCAGGAACATTCCTCAAGGACAACGATCTTTTAGAGAGCCCAGGAAGGATGAAGTGGGTGGACAAATGCCAAGACAGACACCTATGGAATGTTGGGGTTGTAAAGGAAACCATAGGTACAGAGATTGCCCCCATAGAAATGACAAAGTGAGAGTTGTCCACAATGTTCAGCAGGCTGAAACAGTGGAGGACATGAGCAATAGAAGACCTAGGATCTACGCATCCCTGGACAACAAGCAAGCAGAATATAAATCACACATGATTGAAGTGGAAGGTATGATTAACAACCATGAATTTACTATTTTAATTGATTCAGGGGCTAGCCATAGTTATATAGATCCTAGAGTGGTGGAAAGTTTGAAATTGTCGAGAAACAAACATGGAAAATCTTGGTTAGTGTAGTTGGCTACAGGAACCAAGAGAAAGATTACAAAATTGGTTAACTCTTGTCCCATGGACATGAATGGACTGAGCACAAAGGCTGAATTAAACATTCTTCCTTTAGGTTCTTATGACTATATAATTGGGATGGACTAGTTGGAACAACACCATGCCATCTTGGACTATCATAGCAAGGCATTCACTTGCCTGGATGATGAAGGAAATCATAAAACAGTCCAAGGAATTCCTAAAGTTGTTGCTGTCATAGAAATCGCAACAATGTAGTTGAAGAAGTACTACATGAAAGGTTGTCAATTATTTGCA
Source organism: Picea engelmannii (assembly GCA_009831015.1). Lineage (NCBI taxonomy): Eukaryota > Viridiplantae > Streptophyta > Pinopsida > Pinales > Pinaceae > Picea > Picea engelmannii. Next base: position 17,051 of record WSFP011400286.1, read on the forward strand.
GCCCATGTGGAGGAAACACCTAAGTATGAGGTGTCAAATATTGAATATCATGCGGTACTAAAGGAGTTTGAGGATATATTTCAGGAGGTACCTGAACTACCCCCGAAGAGAGATATTGACTTCTATGTAAAATTGATGCCTGAAGCAGCTCCAATGTTAAAAACTCCTTACAGAATGAGTACACCAGAGCTGAAAGAACTGCAATTGTAGCTTGAAGAGCTTCTGAAGAAGGGGTATATACACCCAAGTGTGTCATCTTGGGGTGCCCCTGTCCTGTTCATGAAGAAGAAGGACGGTACGTTGAGATTGTGTATCGATTTCAGACAATTGAACAAAGTGACTATTAAGAACAAGTATCCTCTGTCGAGGATCGATGATCTATTTGATCAGTTGAAGGATGCTAAGATATTCTCAAAAATAGATCTTAGATCAGGATACCACCAGGTAATAATTAAGGATGAAGACATTAGCAAGAGCGCCTTTAGAACAAGGTATGGTCATTATGAATTCATAGTGGTTCCATTTGGGTTGTTGAATGCACCCGCTGTTTTTATGTGCCTATTGAATGGTGTATTCAGGGACTATCCAGACAAGTTTGTCATCGTCTTTTTGGATGACATCCTGGTGTATTCCAAGTCAGAGGAAGAACATGAAAAACATCTGAGGATGGTTTTGTAAGTGCTAAGAGAGCACCAACTGTATGCCAAGTTGAGAAAATGCATGTTTTATCAAAAGCAAATCCATTACTTGGGGCATATCATTTCAAAGGATGGGATAGTCGTGGATCCTAAGAAGATTGAGGCCATCAGAGAATGATCAGTGTCGAAGAATGTGAGAAAAGCTTCCAGCAATTGAAGCAATTGTTAACCAGTGCTCCAATCCTAAGGATTGCATATCCGAATGAAGATTTCGTAATGTGCACAGATGCATGCAAAGAAGGACTGGGAGGAGTCCTCAGTCATAATGGATTTGTATATGTTATGAGTCCAAGAAGATGAAAGAGCATGAAAAGAACTATGCCACTTATGATTTGGAGTTGGCATCCATAGTGCACGCTCTAAAGAAATGGAGGCATTACCTCATGGGAAAGAGGTTTGAGCTAAGGAAAGACCATAACGATCTGACATATTTGTTTGATCAGCCAACCTTGAATGCTAGGCAGAGTAGGTGGTTGGAGTTTCTTTGTGAATATGAATTTGATATCAAGCATATCAAAGGAAAACATAACAAAGTGGTTGATGCACTCAGCAGGAGAATGCATGAATTGCATGCTACAACCATTGGCATGTACCAAACTGATATTAAATGAAGAATTTCAAAGGTTGCAAATGCACATTTGTAGTACAGGGATTTGGTAGCAAAGCTACAACATGGTAAGATGTCACAGAAAGTGGAGAATTATAAATTGGAAACTGACGAAACACTTTTGTACAAGAACCTAATTTATGTACCTAACGTCCTGGAATTGAAACTTATGATTTTGAAAGAAATGCATAATGTGCCTTATGCTGGGCACCCTGGATATTAGAAAATTGCAGCAACCAAGAGCCATTACTTTTGGTTAGGTATGAAGAGAAATATTGCAGAATACATCACCAGATTTATGGAGTGTCAGAAGGTTAAAGTTGAGCATAGACACCCAGCAAGGTTGCTACAACCTTTACCCATTCCTGAGTGGAAGTGGGAAGTGGTGACAATGGATTTCATCACAGGATTGCCCAGAACTGACAAGAAACATCATTCAATCTTGGTGGTGGTGCACAAGCTTACGAAAGATACCCATTTTATTCCACTAAAGACTACTCACAAGGCAACTAACGTTGTTGATATTTTTATGAGGGAAATAGCATGATTGCACGATATTCCCAAGACAATTGTGTCTGACAGGGACCCGAAATTTACCTCAAAGTTCTGGAAAGGGTTGTTCAAAGGATTCAGAACGAATCTAAACTTCAACACAACCTATCACCCTGAGTCTGATGGGAAGACAGAGAGGGTGAACCAAGTGATAGAAGATATGCTAAGGATGCATGTGATGGATAAATCATCTAAATAGGAAGACTACCTACACTTGGTAGAATTTGCCTACAAAAATGGGTATCAAGCATTGTTGAAGATGAACCCATTTGAAGCACTTTATGGCTGAAAGTGAAATACTCCATTAAGTTGGGATAATCCAGCTGATAGAGCAGTGGTTGGGCCAGAGTTGCTCAAGGAAATGGAAGAGAAAAAGCTAAAAATTAAGCAGAATTTAAAGGATGCCCAAGATAGGCAGAAAAGTTATGCTGATAAAAAAAGAACCCACAAAGTTTAAAGTGGGAGAGCATGTTTTCCTAAAAGTGAATGTCAATAGAAGTTCCCTGAGGCTAGGAAAATATTCGAAGTTGGCAGCCAGATTTTGTGGGCCATTTGAAATCCTAGAAAGGATTGGGCTAGTTGCATATATGCTTGCATTACTTGCATCCATGACTGTACATAATGTTTTTCATATTTCATTGCTTAAGAAATATATACCTGATGCTAATCATGTTATCGATTGGAATGTGATTCAGGTGGAGCAAGAAGGTGTATTGCAAGTGCATCTTGTGTGCATATTGGACCGGAAAAGAAAACAGCTCTGGAATCGAGCCATAGGGCTTGTAAAGGTCCGGTGGACTTGGTATGTTCTTGAGGACGCAACATGGGAGCATGAGGATGCTATGCAGAAAGAATACCCACATTTTTTTGAATATTTTGAAAATCTTGTGAAACCTGTGGATTGAGATGTGTCTTCTGTGAAACCTTAGCATACCGTAATTGTTTATGTCGTGTGTGTTATAATTGTGGGTTGTTGTGGCTATGCAGTCCCTTGGCTGAGTGTGATTTTCTTCCGTAATTTTTTCCTTGTTGATCCTTACTCTTGTCCTCCTTGTGTTGGAACGAAGCTAAAGAAGCAGGTTGTCAAGCCTATGTGCAACACTCTCTCCAGGTGAGGGAGGTGGTTGTGGTTGAACTGGCAGGTTGTCAGGCCTGTGAGTGACTCTCTCCAAGTGAGAGAGTGTGGAGGAAGTGATAACTCCTAGAAGGGGTCCTGTAGCTTCCACAGAGCTCGAAGAATTCTGGTCCGACCTATTGCTGAAGCCCAAGGTAAGGGAGGTTTAGTAGCCGAAGGATTTTCCTGTGTGATAGTGAATGTGTATACTCCTGGGGTGGGGCATGCATGTCAGGAATGAGATTCTGTGAGTAGTGGGCATAAGTGGATCCTGGGAGAGAATCCATCCTCATAAACTGTGTTTCTTCTTGTTGACCTTGCCTAGCCTAGGATTCCCTTGCCTGGTGGAGCTTAGTCCCAGCTCGGGGTTGACCTACTGTTGAGAGTGATGAGCAACACGGTCTAAGGTTGGGAGGTTCGTGGAAGGTCTACACACAGTTGGTGGTGTTATTCTAGTTGAAGGATAAGTATAATTTGTGTGCTTAATTTTATGTTACGCATAATTCTTGAATGTTATCATGTATTCCATTGCATGTACGAATTACTATTAATTCTATTTAAGTCTGTACGGTGGTAGTAACTCTACATTAAATGTGTTAATTTGATTTAATGCATATTATACATAAGTGTATATTCCACAGTAGTGGCATTTCCTGGTTGTGGGTGGCCGAGGATGTTACATGCACAGCTGAATTTCTACTTATAGTGGGACAATTGTATAAGATGAGACCCTATGAGATCTTGAGGAGATGTGTTATGGAAGAATAAAGACCATTGATTCTTGAAGAAGCACATGAAGACATCGCAGGAGGACATTATGCAGGAAAAGAAACAATGCAGAAGGTTCTCAGAGCTGGCCTCTGGTGGCCTACTTTACATAAGGATGCTAAGAAATACTACAGAGCCTGCGATGTATGTTAAAGAGTAGGGAAGCCTTCTAGAAGGGATGAAATGCCTTTGGCACCACAATTAACATTACAAGTATTCGAGAAGTGGGCCATTGACTTTGTGGGACCTATTAACCCACCAGGAAGGTGCACAGGCGCGAGATACATTATCACTGCGACAGAGTGTTTGACCAGATGGGAAAAAGCAAGAGCATTTTAGGACTGTAGTGTAGCCACAGCTGCACATTTCATCTTTGATGATATTATAACCAGATTTGGGTGCCCGAAGGTCCTCATGAGTGACCAAGGCACACATTTCATCAACAAAACTATTGAATCCTTGTCTCAGGAGTTCAAAGTCCACCATCAGAAGATCACACCATACCACCCATAGGTGAATGGAACATTCGAAGCTTTCAATAAGATCTTGGAGACAATGTTGACTAAGATTTGCAGTGTCAACAGAGATGACTGGGATTTAAGTATTCTGACAATATTATGGGCTTATAGAACTACTTGCAAGAAGTTAACAACACAAACTCCCTTTAAGTTAGTATATGGCTTGGAAGCAGTGGTACCTATGGAATACTTGGTTCCTAGTTTAAGAATTGTAGCATTCACAGGTATGGATGACACTGGCGTTGTTCAAGAAAATCTTGCGTTGTTTCTAGAGTTAGAAGAAGACAGGTTTATTGTAGGATTTCATCAGTAGGTACAAAAAGAAAGAGAAAAGGCTTACCATGAAAAACATATCAAGAGGAAGGCATTCAAGCAAGGAGATTTGGTATTGTTATATGGAAACAAGTTCATGAAGCATCCAGGGAAGTTCATGAAACATTGTCTTGGGCCATTTGAGGTTGCTTATGTTACATAAGGAGGCGTTGCATAGTTGAAGACCCTTAATGGAGAAAGGAAAGAAGGTTTGGTAAATGGGAGCAGGTTGAAATTATATTATGACAACCAGCTGCCTCACATCTCTTAGTAAAAGAAAAGGAAGAAGGGTATAGGTACCAGGTGCAGTTGAAACTGGGTACCAAACACAAAAAAGACAGTCTACACATAATAGGGAGGGATAGGGCAGAAATCATAGGCTGCTCTGCACAATATGCAGTCAGAGTAAAATAGAAGGATCAATCTTGCAGTGACTCGGGATGAGTCACATGTGAGTGTTGGGGGCCTGTTGGTCCTTGGTTATGTAAGAAAGAGAAGATTAAGGAAGAAAGACGAAGTATGAACTGCGTTGAAGGCACATTAACTGAGGAAGGGTCGAAGTGGGTAAAGAAGCAGAAAATAAGGAGCAAAGTAAAGGAAAAGCTAGTCGTTGGAAGAGAAGATCAAGGAAGATAAAACAATAAGGAATATGGAACGTGGACAACTTAACAAGCAGAGAAATACATCAACAGGTTATTTGGATCACCTTGTGGAAAAGAAGGAAGGACTAGATGGCGAAACCCTTAAAACATGGGTCAAGTGGACCTAGGGTTTTGGATATAGGGTTTTGACACCTAGGATTCAGTCTAAGGTTGTCCGAGAGTCATGTAATGTATAAATAAAGGTCTAGAAGACCTGGGAGGGTTCATTCTAAGTTGGTTCTATTTCGCATATTGGTTATTGTTGATTACTATTGTTGAGAGCAATATTGAGTCTATATTGTAAGATCTCCAGTTGGATGCGAAGATCAACCCTCTAGCTGGGTGTGCAGGGAGCGAAGAGAAAGAGAGAAATATCTGCAGCTAAGTGCACAGATAGAATTGTATGCTTTCTTCTAATATATCAAGAAACACAGTTATGTGGATGTAGCCCTAGGGAGAGGGTCAACCACGTATATCTTGTTGTTCTTTGTGGTTGATGTTGTGTTATTTTCCATCTATTCTACTGTTGTTGCATTGTCATGTTAGATCAAAGATATAACTTCCGAAGTAAGCTTAAGAGTGGTAAAGGGTAACTAGATTGTTGTGTGTTGTTGTCCTGGATTCACTTTTCATTTCCTATGGTTGTAGACACATGTGTCCTGCAACCCCCTATTTCTACTTCGGGCGAGACTGCATCTGCTTCGCAAGTGTTTCTGAAAGGGCCAGTAGTTAGGGCTTGTTGGTGCACTGTAAGAGTTGAACCCTAGGTTTGCCCCTATGCCAACAATGGACCTTATAGGAGGTGTAGTAAAATCATAAAAAATTGTTGATAAGATCAGGAAGATCCATTTTCAAGTACAAGAGACATTGAATAAGTCACATGAAAACTACAAGGCTAGACATGACCAACACAAAATAGAGATAAATTTTAGAGTGGGAAATAGAGTATGGTTATAGTTGAACAAGGAAAGGATACATGGTCCTCATAAGAATATCAAGGATCTATAGTATGGTCCTTTTTAGGTATTAGAAAAGGTAGGAGATAACACATGCAACCTCATTCTACCCCCATACATGTGCATTTACTTAGTAGTGAATGTGGAGAATCTCAAATTATATGAGCCTTCCATGTTGGATTAGGAGGAGGGGAAGATCCTACCTTCCATAGAGGACTTAGCACCAGATGCTCAAGAATATTTAGCAAAGAACACAATTTTGCAGAAGCGGTCTAGAACTACAAGACATGGGCAACATGACCTTTGGTAGATTGGGTTGAAATGACAACTTCTAGGAAAAACAAAGTGGTACTCCAGGGAGAAGGTAGAGGAAAAAATTCCTCACCTCATTTAGTAAATATTTTGGGGACCAAAAGTCTCCCTAAATGGGGAGGTATGATCCAGATTGGATAATTATATTATTTTTCATCTATTCGATGTTTTCAAAGTGAAAGGAATTGGCTTGCAGGGTCATTTTAGTGGTAGGTCCCAATTTGGAAAATTGGGGTCTGGAATCTTCTGGAGCATTTTTGAGGCATTAAACACTTTGATACCTTTCCAACGGTGAAAACTATTTGTCAATCGAATTTCATATGCAAAAGTTATGCCTCCTGCAAATTGACCTATCATGTTGACCACCATGGTATGAGATGATGCCACGCCAGCCCTCGTTACTTATGCATATGGGGCTATACACTTATTTAATTTAAAGAATATTCTAGAAGTTCCAAAACCCTATCACAATTGAGGGTTGAAGAAGTAAAAAACCTACCCCTAGATGGCTATCAAGCTATGTTAAATAACGGGTCACTAGGAGGAGAAGGGGTTCCATTATTTTTCATTGTATCTTGTTCCATAGCTGAGAAGAACATATGAGAGTGGTATTTTGTGAGCATAATAGAGGAGGATATATTTTGCAGCAGTTGTACAAGCTATAAGTCAAAGACAACTCCACAAAGAGTGTCTCTTTCTTTGTACTTACACCATTTCTATAATAGAGAAAAGAGACCAAAGAAGCCTCACCTTCTAGCTATATTTTCTCCCATATTGGGTTTCCCAGGTCATATCTTGTGTTTATTTGTGGATGGTGTGATTGTATTTTACTGTTATTTATTTTGCACATTTTATCTATTTTATCAATAACTAAATATTCTAGAGATCTAAAGAAAAATTAACCTTAATTGTAAAGATTTCAATATTTTATTAGATTTGTTGTGACGAACTATTCCAGTGGAATATCCACGACATTTTACAGATTAGATAGATACAAAATCTATTTCAAAAGATCGTCCAATTACATAGTCACCTAGTACTAATAATGTCATGCATGGAATGAGGACAGTTGCAATCTCCTTAGTTCAACTGATAAGGCTATTATCTATGAGAAAACACCAATCTCACTGGTGAAGTAATCATAGCCCATATTTTTTACGTAGTTGAAAGGAATACATGATATGTTGGTATAGGAGTATCATTTTTTGAGCATGATCACATCTAATTCAACAGACCCAATGAAGCCATGAAAAAAACATTGTTAAACTCTTGAATCCCTTTATGGGGAAATTTCATAAGCCATACCATAATCAGAGAACTATATAAACTATTATCCTCCATAGCCACTACCTTGGGATAATTTAGAGGCCCTTCACCAAATGAGTGGATTTATAAAACTACTTGGAAGAATTCCCAAATGAATCAATACACATGGAGCCTATACTTGGGTGGATTTGGGAGAATCATTCAACTACAAAATTCCCCAAAACACTTGATAAGAGAATAGTGTTAGACATGGAATCCATTTAGGGTCCTAACCTCCCTAACCCCTCATGTATGTAGAATAATATAATTCCATGTAATAAAGACCAATATTAATAAGGCCTAGAAATAAGGAAGAATAAGTTAAATGTAAGAAGACCTAATAGAAGCTTCTACCTCTAGAATGATCTTCGTCTAGATTATTCTTTTGGATAGATAGAGTATAAATAGAAGTAGAGGGTATGAGAAATCTTGTCTTCGATATTATTTTAATAGATCTCTTCTCTACTAGAGGTTGCCCCCTCGAAGAGGCAAGTGAACATTGCTATCAATAATCAAAGTGCTCTTTCTAGTGTTATTCTGGTATTATTCTAGTATTGTTCTAATCATATCATTGCTTATGTGTCATTTATAGCTAAAATATTTATGTTCTGCATACTATTTTATATATGGAATACTACAAGTGGTATCAGAGCACCTTCCTCGGTAGAAAATTGTGGGTTAAATTTTTTTCCAGGGTAGAGACGTATTCCGACGTCTTAAAGCTACAAATATATCTCATTACGGGCATAAACCCGTGGTTGGAGAATCATACATGCAGGAAATACAAATGGTACCTAAGCGCACATCTGTTGGCCACCTTGTAACCCCTGTTGGTACCCCTTCAAGTGGTAGCGCATCAGAAAGCACATGTATACATATCAACATAGATTTCTTGAATCCCTCCATAGATAAACCAATCAGTCGTCTGACTGTTATAGTGCCACTGAGAACATCACTCAGGGAGATACTCTCTAGTACCTGAGTAGTCAGGTAGTATGGATAAGGGTATGGTATAGCCTCCTTAGTTGGTTCCCTGAGATATTGGGTCGAGTACTACTATTGGACCCTGCACGTATATCAGAGAGCTATAACACAGGGAAAACCCTTGTCTGTAGAAACCCTGAATATCCTACCCCTAGGGACAGGAAAAAAAACCCAGAATAGACAAGATCTATTGCCACGCAACTATGCCTTCTGCATTCTGGTTGCAAAATTACTACAAATTTCTTCCTGTTAAGCATTTGGGCATTTCGTCACTGCAGTGTTATTCAGGCCGGAGTATAACTCCACGGGAGTAAAAAGAAAATAGAAAAAAAAATGAGTATAGTGGTCCCGCCTGCACAGTTATTTGGGACCTATCCCACTGGGTTCCTCTCTTCTCCTCGATTCTAGTGATACCTATCATTTTTAACACAATATTTTTTGTGGACCCAACCCATCACAAACACCCTTATTTGGCTCCTATCCTTTTGGATCCCCCTTTTCACCCTGATAGCAGTGGTACCTATCATTTGACACCTTTTTTTCTTGGTGGTCCCACCTGCCCCTCCAGACCCCTTTTGTTTCCCCTATACCATTTTCTTGCTCCTTTGTCCAAATGACTACCAAACGATCCCAAGAAATCAATGCCTTGATTGTTGACAACCACCATCACAAGGAAGACATCAAACATATCAGTGCCAACATTAGCTCCATCAATTCAACTATTGAGATCCTCAAGGAACAATGTTCCCACATCAAAGACCTCCAGGAACAATG
>ML857992.1:9538-27084 GCA_009831015.1 Picea engelmannii
CTGAATTTTGAATGGGACCTAAAATTCTACTTTCTCCATATGAAGTCCAATGAGGTTGGAACCACTCTCAAATATCTTGAAATAATTAATGGTAATGTTAAAAATTTAAGTAAAAGGATGAAAATGACAGATAAAGGAGAATGTCACTTTTACATTACCATTAAGAATTTTAGTAAAACCCCTCACGTGCTTTTTATTTGCTAAAACATTTAAGCAGGCCGACATATTCCATCGACTCGTGACACCTTGAGAAAATGTCATGAGTTAGTGAATGTGTCATGACACATTGAAAATTTCGGAATTTTTGCGAAGTATTCGGAATAAAATTTTGGCCAGGTGAAAATGTCAATGACACATCCGAAATTTCCGATATAACATCGATATATTCAACACTGCTTATGAGTACCTTGAGGCTTGCAATCATCAGTGGCAGGATCCCTTGCCATCGACAGTTGGGAATACATCAATGTCTCTTGATCGATGGATTCTTCAGGTGTTCGACATTGACTCCTTTATTCACACTTGTAAGAATGTACTCGATGCCTTGATACCTACTTTGATTATTGGTAGGTTGTCTCACATTTGTTAACAATATATCTCAATGACCGGTAATCAAACAATGTCTCATTGTGTTTGACCTCAACTTGACCTCAACTCCTTTATTCACATGATGTAGACTTACACCCTGGGTGGATTGTGTAGAAGACTTGAAGACATCACTATGTGGTCGCAGCTTTCCTGAGATGTTGCTTCCTTTTCATTGGACAAGTACATATATGACTTCAGTGATCATGGGAGATCAAATTGTACTCCATTGTATACAGATATATTCATATTGGTTTTGAGACTAGTTCTACTGGGCCTTGTTCGTGACTATGACATCTTTTGGAATGCAACCACATTTTCATTTTCCTATTCATGGCCATGGACACTTGTTTGTTATATTTTTAGATGGATATGTAGTGTAATTATATTAGCATCCATGTATGCAAAGTCAATACAGAATGTAATGAGCAACTAGTTCATCCAGTTGGTTCCCTACCACTCCACTTCTGGGTTATTTATAATGTATTTCAACCATCACAGATACTCCTTTGACCTCACAAATTAGGGGGCATCTGTTATAGCAAGATTTGTCTCACCCTATGCAATCTTGTGCAGAAGGCCTTTTTCCATTTCCCTATGCAAACTTATCATCCCTGTTTGATAAATCCAGAGCTAAAAATACATATTTTTCCACATGTACACACCTTGGCTACTATACAACATCCATATACACAGGATGCTCCACTACAACCCACATACATTGGGATTTGTGCCAAAAAATGAAAATTAAATGTCGGGTTTCCATGTCATGATAGGAGATCTCTGATCCTTGGCCTTCCATATAATGGAAACGATCTGACTCAGCCCTTCAGCTCCATTTGAAGGATATAAATGGGCCAATTCTGAGCTATGGAAAAGAGGAAAAATAATTCAACTTTGATAGAAAAGTTACTCTGGAGAAATTATTACTTCATATTGAGTTTTCATCCCTTTTTCCTTTAAGTCTGAACATAGTGTTCAGGCCCCAATCTCTTCCCTTATTGATGGGGAACCCCATTGTCTCCCTTCTATGAGATTTCCTTTGGTGGAGGATTGAAGTGGTGGAGGCCCAGCTGGAAGGAACTTACTATCTCGGTTCTGAACCGTGTTGACACGAAAGTCTGTAATGTTTTCACTTATGTTGATCATTTATTGATAGAAATACTCATTTCCTGTCCAATTGATAACTTGCAAATATATGAGTTATTATCCACATGTATATTAATGGATTATGCTATCTAATGTACTAATCTTTTATATTATCACCATATGCTTTCTTTGCTTGTTTGTTGAGAACTTGTTGCAAATATAAAGCTTTGGTTCAAAGTGCTCAACGGTGAACATCATCGAACATCTAGAAGAGGTAGGCCTCTTTCTTATATCGTTTGCATATTAGTTTATATAACATGTTTTTGGGATAGAGTTGATTTCTGCAGTCACATCCATCTGTTGTGGTTCACCCTAGCCATAGAGAGTTTTCCCTCGTAATACTAGGTCTGTGGATTTAGTTTGAGAATAACCCATTATTCCATCAACATGTGGGTTAGAATTTGGATTTTCCAATTCAAGAGTAGACCGCGACGCATTCGTCAAAATCTCATAGAGAATGCTCGATTGAGAGTAAATGAGTTTTATTTGTTGTGCTCGAAAGATTGCTTGTTCTTCTGAAAACACTCTCGAAGTCGTAACATCCTTTGATATGTACGTGAGTAGATATTTCAGGAACCATTCAAGGAGAAACTCAGGTGGAACCATAGATTTGATAAAGATCTTCCTTCTCCTCCATTTCTGGATATGATCAGAAATGTGTGTCGCCTTATCTTGCTCAAAACTATCTAACAATTCTATCTTGGTGTCGTATCGAACAGGGAGTTGAAAATGGTTTAGGAAAACCATGGCTAAATCACCAAAAGTTGAGTACTTCCCCATTTTAAGTTTAGTGTACCACTTGGTGGTTCCTCCAATTAGAGTACACTGGAACAAACACAATTGAATTGAATCATCATTAAGCAAGTTGGTTGAACACCATAAGTGGAACGTCATTATGTGGTCATGTGGATCCTCGCCACTTTTCCCTTCAAAATTGGGTATGTTCGAAGGTAGTTTGGTTGGGACCACAAGACAACTAGGTTCATGACGAATGGGATCATTCATCAACTTTGATAAGTCTAGAAAAAGAAGTGTTGCCAGAAATGGTAACCTAGTATGTGTCATTGATTGATTGACAACCTAAAAAGAAGGTCCTAGGTTGAAATTGGCACTAGGTTTCCAAAAAGAGTTTGTGGTTGAACCAGAGCTTGGGATACAACCTTGTGGACCCTGGTTGAATGGAAGAAATCGTCCACTCATCTAGTTCATGAGAGGAAAATTGGGTTTGCCCCCAGTGGATCCCCCATGGAAAGGAAAAAATCATGGCATGGGGGTAGACTGATCAGGAAAGGGGTTGCCTCCTTGTAACATCCCTTGAGAGGGATTCCACTGGCCTTGGAGAGTGGTACTCACAAATGACACCCCCATTGAAGACAAAGGTCCTTGTCAGGGGGTGGATTCACCTTGGAAGGATTTTCCCCCTATCGACACTACAAATGAAATGAAAGGGTTACTCCTGAACCCACCGTAAAGTGTGAATGGGGTTGATGTAGATGACATACTAGAGGATTGAGATCTGCTACCCATAGATGCACCCTAGCCCCATACGAGGTTAGGGCCAAAATATTGGAAAGGTCTTCTTTCGACGAATGGGGATAATGGAGGAATGTGACCTTTGCCCCAAGAAATGACTTGGTAAGGAACTAGAGTGCTTCCAGAACCAACATCCGAAGACTGTGACGCTAGCTGAGAACTAAACAATGCATTAAGTGCATCCATAAATAACATTCCGTATGAAATTTTTTTCTTTGTTGATGAAAACGATGCAGCTGCACTCAAAATTCGAGTGGGACCGATGACCAATGAAGAAATGTTGTTGCTCGACACAGTGATGGTTGATTGAATCACACCCATTGTTTGGTTCAACATACCAGGAGGAAAGATTCCCTTGGTGACTATTGTCGAGGTGGGAGTTGTGTAGGATCCTAACCCTGACATTGGTGGAGTGTTTTCCATAGTGACCTAGTGAGGAGGGAGACTATCAGTGAGGTCTGATCTGGTAGATGGAACATGTATGATTGGAAATGGAAAATTCCCAGATAATGGAGAATTAAAATGCAGAGTGAACTCCTCAGCACCAATATTCTCAATGATTACCTCCTCTAGTTCTGAAATGTTAACTCTTGGAGGATCAATGTTTACGATCTCGGTCTGACCAATCGATAGGAAATTTCTGGACAGATCAAGATGACACCTTTGTGGAGGCAGAGGATAATTATTCCTAACCTCTTCCTCAGGTGGAAGGCCTTGAATTCTCTTTGATCTTTGAGGTGGTTGATCAGTCACTTTGAGTGATCATCTCTCGGTGACAATCTACTCTCCTTCTTAAAGTTGAACTACATTCACCAATCACACCACTACAAAGCCGTAGAAGACAAGACAAACACAAACAAATTTGTTAATATTCTAAATAAGGTGGATTAAGTCTTAGGACCGGAATAACAACAAAGTAGGCTCGAGCCCTTCCGAACGGAGGCATGAGTTGATTAAGTCCCACGGGACAATGCACAAAGGTATGAGAAGCAGTTATCCTGACCTCCATAGATCAACCTTATAGGGTGCAAGTGTTCTTACTTCGCGAGGCACCCTCCAGCAGTACTGAAATGTGTGATGAAAAATCTTCCCCAAGTACTACGAAAAACCCCCATAATCACCTTCTAATGTACCTAAGAAAAGAAACTATGGTTACCATCTGTTAGACATTATTTTGGTCACTCTAGTGGTTTCTCTACAGTTGTGTGTTCAGGCTCTCATAAGGACCTTTTTCCTGAGAAAAGTGACTATTTTATTCTTCCATAAAACATATTTTTAAGATGAGTTCGCAGGCTGAATATGTTGTAGGGTGCAAGAATCTTGATTCTCATAGGCAACCCTATACCTAGCTTGCGAGGTGTTCACAGTATGCTCTATAGGTAGGGTGCGAACCTATTTTGAAGCTTGAAAGGAAGAGGAAGTTACAAAGGTTATAGAAGAATATCTTCTAGAAAATGAGTTGGCATTCGCATGGTTGGCATCCTACTGACTTCTCAGATTTAGTGGGATCAACCTCATCCATTTAACCATCTCTCATTCTCCTATATAATGAAGGGTTTCTCAAGGAAGAGGTTAAGAAAGATTGAATGGAGAATTGATGAAAGAATTGTGTGAAGAACCCTATTTGGATTGAATCTTGAAGACTCTATTTGTCTATCAAGTTGTATTGGATCTTCTTCATGCAAGTGTAGAGAAAGTGTGTGTGTTGGAAAAAAGGACCACTGAAAGGAATCTTTCGACATCAAGGCGATCTGGTTGTATCTTCTACTTTCAATTAATATAATACAGTGGCATGTCCCTTTCCCATAAAATCACGTTCATTTTATTGCATAACTCATTGATCATATGCATAGGTTGACATTGAATATACTTTGCTATCTTCACTTTTGTTGGTTAGTGTTGTCTTGGACCTGTTCTCATAAGAGCACCAGAGCGAAGTAGGAACAACATAGACCTAAGGAAGCGATAAAAAGGTATGTCACTTGTTGAAACAGATCTTAAAATCTTTTATCCTTAAGGCCTAGATTTTTATTTTTTGAGTCTTTAAGTTTTCGGCTTTCCTAAAACAAGAATTTCATCAATTCTAAATTCACGATACTTTTTTATTTATTATTTTGAATAAAGAACGGATACAATTTTACAAAAATATAAGTTTTCCAATACTCTTCGAAAAATATTTAAAAGGAGTATAATTTTAAATTCGCGAGTTTTTCATTCAAATGTTAAAGAAATCGGGATTCGGGGTTTTCCGTAAACAAATTTTTGATGCAAATCGAATTGCGAAACCTCAATCCCTGATCTCCCGATACTTTAAGACTTAATCAAAACACAAATTACTTAATTCTCTTTTAAGAGGGTTTAAAGATTAAGTTAATCACGTCGCGATATCAGGATTCGCGGTTCAATAAGATTATATATATTGTCATCGTGTTTCTCGAATTCTCGATTTACAAAACCCCGATCCATAGTTTACGTTAAATTAACTAATCCTTTTTTAACCTTAATCATGATTAAAAGAAACGTGCCATTGCAATTTCGCAATTTTGGGATTCGCGATTCCATGAGAGCACGTCTCATGTCATCAGGTTTCCCGAAATCCCGATTTCCAGAATTCTAATTAACAAAATCCCAAGAAGGTCTAATCTCGATTAATGAACATACTAAAAACATTTAAATTTTAATTAATACATTGCAATTTCGGCGATCAGGTTTCTTCGATGACATATCTTTCGACATCAAGATTGTCAAAACCCCGAAAAATCATGTTTTCAAATTTAACTCATAATTAAAACTAATAAATACACTTTCTAAACAGGTCTAAAGTTAATCTTTCTTTGAGTGTTCATTAATGCATCGTTGTCCGATTAAGAAAGTTTCTCTTTTTATTTTGAAAAGGCTGAGGAAGCCTAAGTACGAACATTAAATGCATATCTCCGAAAATATTTTTTTCATTCAGAGATTTAATTTCGTAACAGATGTACAAATCTCAGTATTTTTATGATATATTCAAAGTAAACGTTCGAAACGTCTGTGTTTTCATTCTAAAGCTGAGCTTATTCAACCACTTTCTATGACAGGTTCTCAAGTCAAACGCAGAGCTATGGCACCTAAAAAAGCACAAAAGAAAAATGAAGAACCACAGGAAGGTGACATTATCTCTGATACTACTCCACACGCCATACACTCCATCAAATCATGGGAATTTCCGACTTGTTGGAGGATGAGCTAAAGTATGCCAACCCTAATTCTGAAAATCATCTACGGGACGTTGCTAAGTCTGAACTTCATAAGGTTGTTGTGCGTCTGAGGCTGGTGGCATATACTGAGATGGTCGGATGGGCTCTGGATAAGGTAGATATCCCAACAAGGAGTATCCAGAATGAGCAAGGAGATATCATCGGCTCATTTCGGCCTAAGCACATTCAAGTAATGTATAAACTATCTCCGAATTATAAACACACCTTTAATGCTGAATTTTTAGCTAAATTTTAGAGAAAAGAATATATTGAGGCAGACCAGACATACCCCGACATGATTAAAGGATGGGCAAGGTCTGAAGCAAAATTTAGGGCTGATTCTCATGGGATTTATGCCACAGAGTCCTTAAACGAATATATGGTTTATGTAGCCATGATGTTATGCAGACTTTTCGGAAGAAAAGATCCCTGTCACTTTCATGAAGACTGGGTACCCTTCTTAGAAGAAGTTGGAAATGGAAATGGTTTTAACTGGCATAAAATTTTATCGAATAACCTGACACAAGAAAGTTTAAAGTATAAAGAAGCCAAGTCAAAGGGACAACCAGTGTCTTTTTATATGTCTTCAAATATTATGGATGCTATCTGTTTTATGACCCCATTTCCATTAATGAATTGGAGTTGGAGTGTTTCCTCCCTAGAGCCTGCTCATAAATACCACTCAACTCTTTGGGAAGAAAATGCTAAAGAATCATTTTATGAAGTTTGTCATTTTGTCATTATTCCTATGCACAAATTATTTTTTGGATGCGAACCCCCTCACATCTCTAATGCAATTATAGAAAGTCTTAAATCTGTTGCTGACTGGTTTATTGAGGAAAATGTTTCCTATGTGAGGGTCTATGGTTGTTCCATTCCTCCTCACGCACTCCCAAAATTCTTACCAGACAGATTGATATGCAGAGAAGTGGTTCATCAGTTAGACAAGGGTGGTATTGGGTTAGAATTAAAAGCACTCTAGTAAAAAACATGGCCATCTTTCCCTGTTCATGTTGGGAAATTTACTTTATTAAATTTAGGCCATTCTAAGGCAGAGGCTAAGTCATTGGAGGAAGTGAAGTTAGTAAACATTGAGCACAAAAAACATGACCCCTACCAAATAATAAGTAGGCATTACACACATTGTAATTTAAAAGCATATGAACATGAAGTTTTTGTTTATGATGATATTTTCAAAGATGTTAGGTCTTATGAAGAAGTGTTGAGCAGAGTTCATGGCTTGACACCTGATTCACAGGCTGGATTTGCATCTTTTCAAAGTCATAGGCGAAGCTACCTACCTAAAATTTTGCAGGGTGAAATTTCGACCTCATCACCAGAGCAGGAAGAAACCCCTCCAGGGTTTGAAACTAATACTCAGGGTAAAACTAATGACAAAGATCATTTGAAAGATACTGAGATACCTCCTCAAAACATAGAGGGTACTTAGATAAAAGAATCAAGGATAGAGAAAGGGAAAGGATTGGAAACAAGTCCAATAATTCTTGATGATGTTCCAGAAAAATATTGGAGGAACTGCTTCAAAAGAACTTGGTAGTCCTATCACCTCCTTAACTCCATTAAAGTCTACTTTTGGAACCCCTCATGAAGGATTTTTGTATGTCAGTGACCTAGAGCCGATTTCAAGAGATGAAATCCCCTCGTCGGATTATTTTTTCAGCAAAAAGCGAAAAGCAGTCTTGAAACAAGAGATTCATCCAAGAGGAGAAGGAACGATTAAAAGGAATAGAGTTATCATAGATGGAAAGAAACTCAAGGAAGGAGAGTTCACTACAGAATTAGCAGGAACAATGGGTGCTATAGCATCAGCCAACATGTATTCTGTAGGTAATTTAACAACTATGCTTGAACAAAAGGATCAAACAATAATCCAATTGCAAGACAAGATAAAAGAAAGTGAAAGAAATATTGTGTGGGGAATACAAAAGGGTCTAGAACAAGCTAGACTCAAAGATATGCAAGAAATCCAAAAATTAAATAAAGATTTGGATGAGGAAAAACATTTAATACAGGTTACACAGGAACAGGTTCAAAAGCTGGGAGAAGAAAACAAAAATTTGCAAGATAAGATTATTTTTATTACTAACCAAGTGGTTGAACTTGAAAATTTTAGGACACGGGCATCGGAGATATATGCAAGAATAGAGGAGGAACAACAGAAAGTATTCTTGAATCTGGAAGTAATCCAGAATTATTTTCAATAATCAAATAAGTCGATGGAAAATGTGTTCCAGAAAGAAAGAGAGACAAAAGCAACTAGGACAACCTTTCAGAAAGCAGTGGCTTCCTCATCAAAGGAAGAAATTGGAAAGACTCAGAAATTATCAATTTTTGAACAGGTTAAAGGAGATATAATGATTAAAGTGTGGGAATCAAAATTGGATGAATATAAATGAATTACAAGAGAAGTTAATGAAGATTTCTAAGGAATCTTCGATCTCTTGGAAAGAGATTCAGTGAATATTGGAACAGATGGTTTTTCTGGATTGTTAGGCGAAGTCAATATAGTCAAGCATCGGCTGAGGTTTAGAGAAGAGCTCGAGGAAAAGAAAGAAGAGATTTCAAACATCAAATTGATCAACATCACAGAGATCAACAAGTGGATGGTGACTTTGAGTTTAAAGTTGAAAACTGTTAAATTCACAGAAAGAATGATAGAAAGTCGRCTTCCCGAATTACAGAGGAGATTTTTCTCATTTGAAGAAAATGAGATACCCGGAGCTCCAAAGATATTAGTAAWTTTTTTGGMAAAATGTGTTCATTGTGTTGATGCAGAAAAAGAAAGTTCGTCAACGCAAGCTTGAAACCTTTTTTAAATATTTTTTATTAGAAATTAAAAAGAAATTGTAAACGGTTGACATTATTTTTATGTAACCGTAATATTAGGAAGTTGGTTAATGATCAACAAGAAACTTTGATGAAAGGTATAAATATAGTTTCTAGAGGCTGAGAAAGGGCTTCAAAATTTTTGGAGATAGCCATTTTTGTAATATCAGTTTTGAAATACATCAGAATATAAATCGCAAACGAGATTCTGGATCCTGCAACTTTGTAACTATGTGTCTTCTCCCTGTTTATTATSCTCTATTGAATTTTTCCTTTTAATGTTATATATAACAAGTAAAYCAATTTGAAKCTATATACATCAGTGATTTATATTTCATATTGGTTTGGATGTCAAATGATTTACAGTTTTTCCTCTGAAATCGSTTTTAGTAATCTCAAGACCTGTGAAGCTTTGGTTCCTTAATACTTAACCCTTGTTAGAAACCTCGTCTTTTCTTTCACTATTGTCCATTGAAATATAAGATTATTTCTTGATTAAAGCCTTGTATTTCTCTGTAGTGCTTATCTGTTGTTTACAATTCATGAAAGTGTTACAAAACCAGGAAACGGCCTTGAATGTGTTTACATTACTGTTTTAGATTTTGAAATTGTTTTCCTTAATCTCATCTCTAGAAATCTGAAATAAAAAATTGATTTAAACCCTTTTATAAATAAATAAAGATTTATCCTCCAT
This sequence comes from Picea engelmannii, assembly GCA_009831015.1. Classification (NCBI taxonomy): domain Eukaryota; kingdom Viridiplantae; phylum Streptophyta; class Pinopsida; order Pinales; family Pinaceae; genus Picea; species Picea engelmannii. Next base: position 19,583 of record ML857992.1, read on the forward strand.
GACTGTTCCAAGTGTTAGACAACCCAACATTGAATCCGGACTCCAAGATCAAACTAGCATCACTTTAAACCTATTTAACACCATTTTACAGACAACAACCAACTGGGTAGAACTAGAACGATCATGGGCTTCTATTGAACGTGACATTAGCATCTAAGAACAACAAGAAGCAAGACAAAGACAGTTGAGAAACTGATTTTCCCTTTACCTTCTTTTAAATTATTATTTCTAAATCATTCCTTTTAAATAATTTATTGATGCCTTGACGGTATGTTTTATAGCCTTAAAACATAAACTCAAGAATAACATCACTCATTCCTTCTTGGTCGTAGATTCAATGACTGCAACTTAGAGAAAGACTCATGTCCTATCCTATTTTTTTCTAGATCCAGGTGGATCTAGGGAGATATGTTAGTGTCTGCATATACCAATTTATCTTGTAACAAAATTGGTGACTCCACTGGGGAAACAACTCATTTTTGTTGTCTTTTGTTGGCCATTTTCTCTTGGTCTACATTTTTCATTGCCAACCAATCTTCGAGTTTGTAGAAGACCCTTATAGACTCTCTAGACCTAGAAATTCACTCAAAATTTTTGTCCCTTTTCCAAATTTTCATAATTTACAAACCTTCTCGCATTGTACCTCCCTATAGCCTGCGATAACCCTTCATTTTTTCACCCCACTAATCAGTTCAATGCAACATCCTCGCACCCTGCCAGTGTCCAGACTGCGAGAATGCCTCATTCTCACATTGTACTCCACTACTAGGCTGCAAATCCATTTATTAAAGTTTTGGATCATGTCTTCTTGCCCTTTTTGATGCCCAAATTTGTTTGTTCATCTGGGAAGAACTTATTTTTCCAGTGTTTGACTGTTTCTTGACTTCAAATCTTGTGGTCGATTAGTTTTCAGAGATTGAAAAATCTTCTTAATATTTTTTTTTACTTCTCAACCTTTTACCAACGAGGGTATAATCTCGAATTCTGAGATCTAAGTGATTGTTTGGTCAAAATTATTTGATCAGTTTAAAATTTGGGATTATTATTTCTTTAGATTGCTTGCTACTTAGAAAATTTATTTGTCCATATACATTTTAAGAAACTTTTTCTTGTCGATTTTTATTTTTATCTCCATTGAAAGATTTGATTTGGGCATTTATTGAGTATTGTTTTTTCTTTGGTTGCTTACCTTTTCTTAGCTCCATCCCTATTTTTGGCTTCTAAAAAAAAAATTAAAGTCTTGTTCTTTTAAGAAGTCATTCAGAAAATATTGGCATTAAAAGAGAACGAATAGTGAATTTACGTTATCCATGATTGTTTGGTACTACATTTGAAAAAACAATTGTAAATCATAGTTTGCATTGTTCCATAAAAACTCCTTTCTCCCTATTGTAGATATAATTCATCAAATGAAAGTTTGTATCATTCATTTCTATTTACGCAAAGTTGGGTCTAAGTCTTACAGAACACCGGTTTCATCTCCGCCTCCCTCTTGAGTAACAACAGCCTTTAATAATATTACGCAATTTTTAAAATTCAACTAGTAACTTTTTCTAGGGCTCTTTTGCACCAACATTAGCTAGGCTAGAGATTTGGAATAGGCAGTGAGACACACTCTCCAAAGCACAAAACACACAATAGTATCTTGTGATAAGGAGTGTCAAATTCCATTTGCGGCATTTTTTCCTGGGAAGCCCTTCTCACACAAGGGTCAAACCTGAGGTCACATTGAGATTGACAGAGTTACTCACCCTGCTTTGTTGATCTTGGTGTAGAGATTGCATGTATTATGGGGATCACTTGAAGGTATAACCACAATGATGAGTGGAAGCCTCTCAAGTTGATTTCAGGCTAGATACCCTGCCCTTGCGTGTGGATTGGGCTATCGACTTTTTCCCCAGGCATCATTGTTGTTTGTGGTAACCTTAGTAGCCTATACTCTTAGGGTTTTACACAAGGTGACTATGAAGGGGTAAGTTTTCATGGTACCTGGAATCGACGTTGGCCAGAATCACTCGGGCTCCTTGGAGGGTATACCCACAATTAAGTGTGGGAGCTTGCACTAGGGTGTAATTCCGTTAAGTAGGTCGTCAACGTAACTTTTCCACCCCATCCCAACCCCTTCTTGTCTCATCGTCACGACGTTGGATTTCATCACCAACTAGTGACTTTGGAATTGGAAGGTCTTGTTTGCTTGGTTTTGATTCCTAGATTTTACTAGCGCGTGTTGTTTGTTTACCCAAGTTGGCCATAGAATTTATTTCATAATATTTTAACTCGATCACAATTGACCCTCCACACCATTCACGTAGAATGTAAGGCCTACCCCTAGAAGATCTAGAAGGCTCTCAACCCTTGCCTACCAACTCACCGGAGGGCTCTCCTTAACAGAGTGAAGTCCAAGACGTTGCCACTCCATAAGTGGAAAGAACTAACTCTTTAGAATGGTTCTGAATTTCCAATTCTCGAGAGGACTTCTGACTTCCTCTCGACTCTGTGAGACGTATTTTTCGAGTGAATTCTTCCAGATAAATAGTTGTTGAGTCTTCTAGATTACCAACAGGACCTTTCACAGGACCTGAGGGTCAAGATCCTTTTTGGACTACTGGCATTTTTAGACGGGATCTCTTTGGCTCAGGAGCAGGTGTTGATATCACTGTCACACTTGAGCTACCTAAAACATCTGATCCAGATGAAATACCTTTTACTACTACCTATTATTTTCTTGGTTTGGATGCTCCGCTAGCCAACCACATCTTGACTATGCCCCTACAAATGGTCCATTACACAATGGTCCCAGATACTACGTGTCCTCACACCAGGATTACGGTGGCTATCCAAGCTCCCATTGGCATGTCGCTTTCACCTAGATTCACCCCAACACTTCCCCTCAAATATCATGCATTGAATGCTTCTATTCTTGCTCCTACATAAATCCCATCCTGGATTCCTGGAATTTCCACTCCTTCTGGACACCATCTTGTTCTTAGTTTCATTCTGACACTTCCTCAACCCCCTTTAAAAGGACCTCTTCCATCCTCTATCGGAGGAACCGACCCTAGTGGCACCATCCCGTCTTTCACACCTAATTACCAGATTCCTGTCGGTGGACAATTTCACCAAGGAGGCCAAACCCAATCCCCTTTTGCAAGAAAAATCCCCATTGGAATGCAACCCCCACTTACCCCACCCTATGGACAAAACATACCTCCATCCTTGGCCCAGTATTGGAACTATATTATCCAAAATAATCCTCACTCGACTGGGGGGCAACAAACTCAAGCTAGTTCCTTCATACCCCCTAGTACAGGCCAACCATATCCAGGTATGTCCAATCCGATTTGGGGCTCGAACGCTCAACCCCACGAGCTTGTTGAAGGGAAAAACCCCAACCAATACAACCCTATAAATTACCTGCCTCCACACCAACAACCAAATATGCTTGGATCTTTGCATTATATGCAAACTTCTTATGGTCCTACTGGTATACCTACGAGGCTCCCTCCCCAAAGACACCAGTACCCACACGTGAATAGATAGTTACCCTTCTTAGCCACCCTGGACCTCCCTGATCTGTCAAAAATTTTAAATGATCTGATCCGTCACTCTCCTCAATGGCCCGCGATATCGGCCAAACTACCATCCAACATCCCTAAATTCGATGGTAAACTAGGAGAGGACCCGAACAATCATGTAATGAATTTTCACCTTTGGTGTTCATCCAACTCTTTGATGGATGACTCTATTCATTTACACCTTTTTCAGAAAACTCTCACAGGTTCCACTATGAAGTGTTATATATAATTACCACGAGGCTTCTTCACCGACTTCAACACCCTCGCTATGGCTTTACTCACCCACTACCAGTTACCGATCCGTTACGAAACGAGAACTGAAATTTTGAGTTCTTTCAAACAAACCAAGGCCACTCATATATCTGATCACATTCATGAGTGGTGACGGAGATGACGTTTCATCAAACTTGAACTTCCCGATCAGTTGTTGGCAGAGTGGTTCATGAAATCATTCATGAATGACATCGCTCATGACATCACCATGGGTGGAGTTGTCACAAAAGAATAGGTGATCAGTCGTTCTCAATACCTCGACCTCGTTTACTCACAAACGAGTACTCTTTACGGCTTACTCCCTGACGCACCCCATCCTTCTACTTCTACCACTTCAACTACTCATGTTGCTTCTCATGCAGCTGATGGTGTGATTGTCACTTTCCATGCCCAACCCCATTCCATACAAGCCTCTAGAAACAACTCCAAATCCTTTGCCTCTAATGTTCAAAATGCTTCGTCTCCTAACCCTCCCACTAGAAAAACTTTTGAGGTGAACTCTGTTCAATCTACCCCCACCGGAAAAAATAAATCCAAAAAAGGAAAGGGTAAGAACAAGGAGGATAAAAATAATCCGCAATCTGAGAAGACCAAAACACAACCTGTTGACGATAAGGATAAGCGCAAACCCCAATACCCTTGTCTTATCTGTGGTGATGATCACTACACTAAGGATTGTCCAAGATGAGTCGAGGTTACTAAGTTCCTTCAAGGCACCCCGAAACTGCCTACTCCGATCGTGTTGTCACAACCCTTCCCTTCTCAATAATAGGCCCAATTGGTCATTCATGACCAACCTTCCCCCTCCACTACATCCTATGTCTTAATGTGTACAGGTGATTCAAATAAGAATGACATCAGACTTACCACTCGAGCCAAAGATTATTCTTCCTCCAATGAGAAGGTTGATGAAATACCTCCTTCGTTGGTCCAACCATCTCCCACAACTCCACCTACCAATGGTCCTCTTCATCTCGAATGATTAAGCCTAGATACAATTCTTCACCCCCCCCAAAGGGTGTTGTCTGAAAATCTTCTTTCAATCCTCATGCACGTGCTACCCAAAACTATAGTGTTGTTGAAGATCTGGCCCAAGCACCATCCATGTTGTTATCCCTCGAAGTCCTTCAGAGTTTTCCTATACAATAGAAGGCACTGTTGAAAGCTATTGGCAAAATTGACCCTACCAATACAAATTTAATAATTTTTGACTTGGAAGATCACATTCCAAGGTTACCCCCTCAACTCGCATTTGAAATACAAGTTATTGTCTCCAACAAGAACATTTGTAGAACATTTATTGATGAGGGTGCCTCGAGGTGTGTCATGTCTATTACCTGCTAGAAATCCATCGGCTCTCCTCCTTTAACTGAATCCCACAACACGCTCAAAGCCTTCAATGTCTCTAATTTTAAGCCTTACGGTGTCCTCCCTTCGTTGCCTATTACGTTAGAAGGAAAAACAGTCAACGTTGAAGTGGAGGTCTTTAACACTCCTCTCGATTACAACCTTCTACTTGGTCGTAGCTGGATCGATTCCATGTGTGCAATTGTGTCCACTCTTTTTTGTGTCGTACATTTCCCACATCAAGGAAAAGTAATTACGGTGAACCAATTAGCCTTCTTTCACTCCGATGCACGTACTGGCAATGTACCTTTCATTGCAAAAACACCCCCTGGATATGATAATGTCAGTGTCGGTCTTCTTAAATATTCCTCTTTGATGGGTACTTTTCCCATTCCACCACTCGATGTTCCACATCCATTCGTCACCTCGATCAATATGATTTCCACCTTTTTTCGAGAAACCCCTGTGTCTTATGACTCATGGATAGTACCCAACCCCAACGATATTCTTCATTATGGCGACCAAATGCCTTTGAGTCTGGTCGAATTCTCTTATCAATCCATTCAATCGGAAACCCCTTCTACTCCCTCTCTTGGTGATTTATCTATGGATCCATTCCGCATCGTTTCTCCTATGGAAGAGATGATTATGTCTATTATTTCCATGGAAGATACCCCTTGGGATGGTGTAAATCATTGTTCCATCCTCTTCCTGGAACAACACACCATTGAGAGTTACCAACGAATCTCGATCCCGTCGACCGTTGTCGTCATTTCTATCGTTTTCGAGTCTACACACGATATGTTCTACGAAGGGAACTTAAGTAATATATCACCCACTGTTAAGCCCTAATATTAAATCATTACCCCTTAATTGGGGCATATTATATAAGTAAATTTATTTTATTTATGTCGGCTTTAGGCCATTAGTTGTAATTATACCTCCTAGTCTCCTATATATACCAAGGAGACATTTTCATTTTGAATCATCTTGTACTTGAACATTTAAGTGGAGTAAAAGGATGTTGCCCCCTCAAAGAGGCTTATTATCTGAAATTATCTATTTTTCAAGGCATTGAGTACTTTTTCTGAGGTTTTTCTAATCTATATTGATATTTGGTTCTTAACATATGGTATCAGAGCTCAAGGTCTTGGGGTTTCGCTGCTACATCTGAGACACCTTGGAATTTTCACCATAATTTTTTTTTAACAATGTTTCAGAAGGAACGGCTTAGAATATATTTAGTATACAGATCAAGGTACTTTGGGTTCAAATTTCATCTCTTGAGGCCTTATACTTTTAGAGATACAGCCTATACAAGATAGGGTTCTGGAATCATCATGAATTGAGTCATTGCATAATTTTCACTATAAAATATTTTATGTAATGTTTTAGACCCTGAAATTCGAAGGATATTGACAAAAATTAGTAAGGTATCTGTGGTAAAAATTTCAACTTCTGGGTCATCTTAAATTTTTAGATACACCCTGTGTAAGATAGGGTATCTGACTAGTCCTATTGACTAGTCTGAAGAATGTGTTCCAGGTAAAACAATAATAAATTCTTCCTAGAGTATCCAAATTAAGTGGGACTAGTTTCATTGGATCGTGGATATTTTGTAGTATTTCTGGTATGAGTTTCATAATTTTATATCGATTATTTTTTGTGGGGCATGCTATACAAGTGAGATCTCCTGGAAAGGCCAAAAATTGGCAAGTTGTGGGGAAGTTACTATAAATTCCACTTGGCACATCCAATTTCGATCAGACCTGTGGCATTGTAGAGAAGAAATATCATAGAACTACATAAAATAAATTTCCATACCCAGAAGGTTCAAAACTTGGGAGATACAACAGAAGAAAGATTGTCTAGCAGAACCACCTCAAAATCAAGATTCAAATGTGATACTTGGCCAACATGCCACCCAAAAAGGGAACTTCTACACCAAATAAGCCTCCAGAAAATCCTACTTGGACTCTTGATGAAGGTGAAGAAATGCGTAGGGACATAAATGATTTACAAAAGAAGATAGTAACAAAAGATGAACTACAAGAGATGATGGAGGGTTTAAAAGGGGAGATCATGGAAGTATTGAAAAATTTTGTAACAGAGAAAACACCTGAAAGTGAAAATGCATCCCATGAAATTCATGATGAGGACACAAGGAAGGTGAATCAAGAATGGAGAAACTCCAACTTTGGTTTGAATACCAACCACGTTCCTATGATCGATATGAGGAAGTTTGATGGCAAGGACCCAATCACATGGATACCTCAGATGGAGCAATTCTTTGATCTCCATAATGTG
>ML857994.1:8960-24547 GCA_009831015.1 Picea engelmannii
CAAGAAACCAATGAGAGGTATTCCAACTGATCTGAGCAATTGAAAAAACCAAAACTCAATTTCAAAATTTTGAAAAATCTTGTTCGCAGGTGAGCAGTATTACACAGTGCGAGAATGATAGATTCTCGCAGGAAACCTTTTAGAAAGGTGCGAACACCTCGCACTGGACCCTATGAGCAGGGTGCGAACCTGACTGATTCTCACAGGCTGCAGTTAAAAATAGTGAGAGAACTACTGAAGATGACAAAAAGTTTGAAAATGAAAGCTAAATTGACAAAGGCTTCTAGACCCAGAAGGTCTCTCAGGATATCCTGAGGACTCAGAGACTGACAAGACAAGAGAAAAATGAAACTGGAGCAAATGGCCACAGAAAATACAAAAATCCACCAAAAGATGGGATTGTTCCCCAGTGGAGTCACCAATTTTGTTTCAGGATTAATCCGTAAGTGCGGACACAAACCGATCTCCCTAGATCCACCCGGATCTAGAACAAAACAGGACAGAATAATACTCTTTCCCTATATTTAGACTATCGAATGAACTAGGAGGCAAGAATCATGAACATACCTGATGATCGCTTCCTTGGGTCTCTGTTGTTCCAAGCTTCGCTCCAATTCTCTTGTGCCATCAAGACCAGGACAACTCAAACCAATTGAAGTGAAAACAACTTAATATATTCAACAGTTAATCTATGCATATGATCAAGGAGTTATGCAATAAAGTGACATTGGATTTATGGGAAAGGGACATATTACTATATTAAATTGATAGAAAGTAAGAATTACAACCTGAGCCTTGATGTTTCAAGCCTCCTTTCGATGGATCCTATCTCTCACACACACACTTGCTCATGCATGAAGAAGATCAACCACTTTTGATAACCTTGCTGGTGTCTCTAGCTGCTGTAGCATCAATCCTTCATACAATATTCCACTAATTCTCCAATAATTCTCTTGCTAGTTTGATTCTAACCTTTTCCATGAGCATTCCCCTCAATATATAGGAGAGAATAGATTAGTTACTTGTATAGGAATGATCCCAATATATCAGGAAAACCAGTACTTAGATAACCATTCGAATGCCAACTCATCATTCTAGAAGATTCTCTTCTAGAAGGTTCAAGAATTTATCTTTTTCCTTCCTTTAGAAGATGATCGCACCTTGATAGTTAGGTACAGTGCGAACTTCTCACACCCCAGCTTAATGTAGCCTGTGAAAATCATGCATTCTCGTAGGCAAATATATAGGTAGCCTACGAACCTCCTTTAAAAATATGATTTATGGAAAGAGACAAAAGTAACTTTTCTCAGGAAAGTGTTCTAGTGAAGAGCCTGATTTCTCCATCATCATTATATCATCATGACGACCAAAATTGTGGATAACACTTAGGAACATTCTGGGGTTTGAAATTGGCCCTCCTGACACAATTTCTTCTCAAAAATTTTGGTTCGAAGACCACTTATCCGACCCATCTAGGCTCAACATTGAAACCTTGGCTCTGATACCATTTTGTAACTCTCCCCCGACCATCATCTAACCCACTGGCCGGGTATATGCTACTGTGTGGAACAACATCATTCTCATACTTGATTGATAACATGAATTTAAATCAAATGAAACACATTTGACTCAGAGTAAGCATAAGAATTACTACTAACACAAATATTCCATGGCATTAACAATAATTCATCTACGCAATAGAATACATGATAAAATATAAGCATCACAAGCATGCAAAACATAACATTTAACATAAGCTAATACTTATCTTTGAAACTGTGGTAATTCCACCAACCACGTGCAGGCCTTCCACGAACCTCCCAGCCTTAGACCACGCTTCTCATTAAGCTCAGCAGTGGGTCACCCCTGAGCTGGGACTAAGCTCCACCCCAAGACAAGGAATCCTAGGCTAGGCTGAGGTTATAGGGAAAAAAACACAGAACAACTGGAAGGATTCTTCCTAGGATTCCTTCTTACGCCCATTACTCATGGACTCTCATTCCCCACATGTTTGTTCTGCCCGGGAGTATACACCTTCATAAGCACAGTCCATCAACGCTTCACCTCCCTCTCTGGGTCTCAGAAACAGGACCAATCAGGAAGTCTCAGAGCTCTGTAGCTAGTGCTGGACTCTCTCTAGGAGAAAACCACTTCCCAACAAACTCTCTCTGGAAGAATAAACGTAAAAGAGGGAGGATTCTCTCCCAGGAACCACTTATACCCACTGCCCACAGACTCTCCTTCCCCACATGCCTATCCCACCCTAGGAGTATACACCTTCTCTGTCACCTACATAGTCCTTCGACTTCTAACCTCCCTTGCCTTGGGCTTCAGCAACAGGTCGGACCAGAAATATCTGAGCTCTATGGCAGCTACAGGGTTCCTTCCAGAAGCTCTCTCCTTCCTCTGCGCACTCTCTCACCTGGAGAGAGTCGCTCACAGGCTTAGTAAAACTTGCCTCTTCAATAATAATCACCTCCCTCACCTGGAGAGAGGTTACACATAGGCTCAGCATGAACTTACACTAGTCAGCAAGCCACGCACAGTCCAACACTGCATGGACACAACAATCAACTAGGTATACAGTCACAGGCTTCCAAAACAGGTGATAGTCACATACTTCAACCCAACCAGCTCAGAAATCATGGAATAGACTCACGACTATGGTTTTCTCAGGCACACGTGATGAGAAATCCACACACGGGTTGACACAGGCTCGATGGTTCAGAACAGAGGGTGTACTGGCTTTCTCAGGAATCAACACAAACCTTTTCCTCGGTTTTAGAATTGCATGAGGGTATCTTGCAGAGGTCAGAAGGGACTCACATTCAGACGATCGATGGTGGAATGGAGGAGGAACCCCCATCATGGCTCAATTCAACAGTTTTAACTGCATGCACTTGGGTTGACACTTGTCACCCATGAAACTGTATGCATTACATCAACATGCATTCCTCCCTATTTGGAAGTCACTTGTGATTCCAAAAGAACTTAGGATAAAACATATATTTCACATGGTCTTTTTGGAATAATATTAAAATATTATTCCCAAGGACTTAAGCCCCTAGAATCAACACTTAGCCCATATTCCCACCTTCCAGCCCCTAATCCCTTGCCCACTCTATGGAATCTTAGTCCCCCATTACTCATTCATCGTGGTCAGTTTGCATACAACGGTGTTTATAATTTTATTAATGTTCTACATAGATACATGTAGAAAATCAGGCTCTTGGCCTTCAACACTTAGGCTCTCTAGCCTAATAATCACATAAGCCCACCAACTTATATTAACTTGGCTCACTAGCCTATAAAACATAATTACAATTCATTTCATAAACATGATTTACAATAGGGCTCGGCCTTGGGGACATTACAACTATGATGATGGCCACTGTACCAGGTTGGTGGCTGATAGAGATGCATCAGTGGGTGCCCTTGTCTGTAAAGGGAGTCTTCTCATCATTGACTGGTCTGAACGGGTTTCTACTTCCTCTTCTTTTGGTGGCGCTAGTGCAATCCTCAATATTAGATCTTCGGGCATAAGTGGTTCTGGTTATGTAGAGCTTTGAAAAATATGCACATTATTGGGGGTTCTGGAGGACTTGCTCCATTTGCATTTGCATGGTTGTCGTATCCTGGTCCATTGTTGAGTCTAGATCATTGGGAAGATATGGTATCTTTATGTCCTCTAGTACTTCTACATCATGCATTGTGATTTCTTGGGTATCCCCACCCTTGGGTGGTGAGGTGATTTTCTGGTTATGGTTGGCTTCCAGCTCTTCTCTGCTTCTAGCGGTTTCTTCCTGTGCAGAAGACTCAGGTTGTTGTTCCTACTTGATCGGATTCAGAACATCTAGCATCATACTTTTCTCCGAGACTTTGGGGTTAGGGTTGGGAATTTATGAGCTAGGCTTGGGGGATTCTCTAGTTGTCTGGTTAAACAACATCTTCACTAAGGTTTTGGTCTGATGTGGAGCGACAGTGAGGATATTTGGTAGTTGGGGTGGTGGTGGAGGCTACTCAATTATGGGTGTTGACAATATTATTTCAGGGTTTGGGTAATATTGGATGTCAATGATGGTGGTGGCTTTGGTAATGGCACAATTCCAGGGAGCAACAAATGCAAGGGGTTGTGGGTTCAGGGGTTTGTTTGGCGAGACCCCCATTCTAGGATTTTTCCCCATCAGTTTGGTGGCAAGCATAGCACCCAACATCTGGTTGACCTGCACACTTGATAGGATGAAATTAGTTGGAAACTGTGGGGGGGCGGTCTTTTCCTCCATTCCAGCTCTAGTGATTCTTCTTCTTCCATAGAATCAGTCTGTGTTGGAGCGTCTAGCTTTTTCTGCTTGGGGCCTAAGCTCGGTCCCTCTCCTGTTTCCTTGTCTTTTTTCTTACTTAGCTTGGCCGAAAAATATAATGCATTCCTGATTTGCGTGGTCCACATTTAACTCCAGGCCATGACATGACCTCCTTGTCGAATTCTTCCTCATCCAAATAGAATGGTAGTAGTCCATTATGGAAATGTTCCTGGATGACATGTCTCGGCCAGACGTATGTGTTGTGTCAGTTCAAGCTAAAGGCGATATTCCTCGTTTTGTTATAGAGGATATCCTACAAGATGCGTGGCTTCTATGTTGCATATATCATAGCATTATAACATTTGGTGAATGTTGCGTTGTTGAGTGTTGTGTTCTCTAATTATGGTCTGGCTTGCCATGGCTCAAACATTTTCACCAGATGCCCTTTATCTGGTATTGCCACTTGTCTTCCCACCGATGACTTCCATTTGAGCATCGTGAATTCCACAAGCATGTATCCATAGGTAAAGGTTCCTCCTTTCTCCTGTGCCTCCTCGCAATCTTTGAGTAGTTCCTCCAGAAAGAAGCTACACCAGTTGAATATTTCTCCCTGATTGCAGAAGTCAGCAACTGATAGCACATCTAAAGTGCATTCTCCCTTATAATAGGACCTCATAGCCTTGCTGACTATGACATAGAAACCATTCCGGACTGTTTCAGGCAATATTGGCTCAATGATTGTTGTGAATCCTCCTCTCTTGGTATTGAACTTCTCGTAAAGGCTGAGCTCACCTTTCTTCTTCCCATGCTTACTGGGTCCCTGAAATCCCTTTGACACACTCTCTCCTTCAGAGGATAGTCCAGTAAGATGTTGGATATCTTATGCATGGAGTGGATATCTCTTATCCAACCAAAGGCTTCTGTTGTGCACTCTACTTATCAGGAACTTCATGCAGTGCACAATTTTGCTAGTGGTGCCAAGGACTGGTAAGTCTCTCAGGTTCATGATGGTGGAGTTGAATAGGTTGATGAACTCATTTTTCAGTATAAAGTGCATATCTCCTATTCCATCCGGTGCTAGCTGCTAGAAAATGTCTAGGTGCATCTATGGGAACAGGGCTAAATCCGTGAGGTCAAGGTGGAGTAGCTTGACCTATTCTGTCTTCCCTTTGAAATCATCTATAATCTCGACTCGAGGATCGCATATCTCATCTGGTACTACTTCTTTAGTCATGGTGCTCCGGCTGGTTGTTGCTCTTGGCATGAGCGCATCATAATGCGACTTTATGGCTTAACGGGTGACAGTCAAGGTATTGGTCTGGCAATAAAGGGTGTGATTGGACTGGGTGTGCATGGCTTTTAACTCATATTGGATTTGGGTGCGTGGCCCCTCTGACCACAAAGGTTGTCCCTGTCATTTTTTATGACTGTCATTAGTGGACTTTTCATACTTCAGGTTATGTACTCTTATGTCGTCAGCTCTGTATCAACCAACACTTAAACAACATGGAAGGGTGTGTATCTGTGGAGCTTCTTCATGGTTGTTCTGTAGGCCCATAATACCGTTGGAACTCTATCATCCCAATCGTCCCGATTTGTGCAACATAATTTTGTTAGTCCCTTTTCCAGGATTTGGTTGAAGGCTTTGATTGTTCCGTTGGCCTGTGGGTGGTATGGACTGCTCTTGTGATGTTGAATCAAAAATTTTGTGGTAAGTTTTTCTATAGTGCTACTAATGAAGTGAGCTCCTTGATCATTGGTTAGGCTCCTGGGACATCTGAAGTGAGTAATGATATTCTTGAAAATGAACCTAGCGACTGTATCTGTTGTATAGTCCTATACCGTTACTGCCTTTTCCCAACGAGTAAGGTAGTCAGTTGCGGTAATGATGTACCTTTCCTTCAAATGTTTAGCTATGGGGTTTATTGGCCCAACAAAGTCAACTGCCCATTTCTCAAATGCTTGTAGTGCTCTAACAGGTTGTAATGGAAGTTCATCTCAGCATGACGACTTTCCCACTCTTTGACAAACATCACACAATCTGGCGTATGATTTTTCATCTTTGAAAAGTGTTGTGCACCATAGTCCTTATTGTAGAACTTTTTGTGCCATTTCCTTTCCCCCTACATGTCCTCCTAAAATTCCACTATGGCATTCCCAGAGTATATCCTGCCTTTCATGATCTAGGACACATTGTCTGAGGAGGTTGTCTAGCCCTAGTTTATACAATTGCTTGGAAATCAGCTGATAATATGTTGTTCTATTGACCATATGGATTTTTTGGGTTGCGGAATATGTTTCAGGGCATGATTCTATGCTGAGAAATATTTCTATATCCTCCAGGTATTCTGGTATGGCCTCGATCCTGAATAAATCTGCATCTGGGAGTTGGTCATCGACTGCTCCATCATTTTCTCCTAAATCTAGTTTGGATAGATGGTCGGGTCTGACATTGCAACGTCCTGGTTTAATGATGGCTTCAAAGGAAAATTCCTATAATAACAGTAGCCATCTGCAAATTCTTCCTTCCAACACAGGCTTGTTAACTAGGTATTTTAGTGCTAAATGATCAGTAAAGAATTTAAAATGAGATCCTAATAGATAATGTCTAAATTTTTGTAAAGTGTAGATCATTGCTAATCCTTCCCATTCTATTGTTGTGTAGTTTCTCTCTTCTTGAAATAGCTTTCGACTCACAAAGTAGATAGGGTGATCCATAGCTCCATCTCTAGGCCGCGCTAAGATATCTCATAAAGCAATTCCTGAAGCATATACATGGACATGAAATTTTTTATCCCAGTTTGGGAATATCAGGATCGGTGCTATAATGAGCTTCTCCTTAAGTGTCTCAAATGATTTGTCACATTCGGGAGTCATTTCATCCTTTTTCAGGAGGTTTTCCAATGGTGCATTAATGTTAGCATACCTCTGAATGAACCTACGATAGTAGCCTGTATTCCCTAGTGTGGAGAGCAACTGTTTAATTCTCATAGGTGGCGGAATATTCATATTGACCGCAACTTTAGTTGGGTCTACCAATACTCCTTCTCAACAGACTATGTGACCCAAAAAATTTCCATGTGGCACACAGAATATACACTTCATGATATTTAATGAGATTTGTAACTCTCGGCATCTATCAAACATTAGTCTTAGTAGTGCTACATGTTCCTTAAGAAGACTATATATTGTCCAATCATCCATATAGACTTCTATAAATTTGTGAATGAATTCCTTAAAGGCTTCTATCACAATCCTAGAGAAAACTGCAGGGGCATTCTTTAAACCAAATAGCATCACATTGTATGAAAAATATCACCATTCGGTAATGAAGGTGGTTTTCCTCTTGTCCTCTTCAGCAATCCTAACTTGATGGTACCCTAAAAATCCATCTGTAAATGAGTATGCTTCCTTCCACGCAACCTGTTCGAGGACCTCATCGGTGAAGGGTGTTTGGAAAGGGTCATGCACACAAGAAGAGTTGAGGCTTCTGTAGTCCACATAGAATCTAATATCTTCAGTGTCTTTCTTTCTCTGAATGACTATTGGTCTGACCTATTCTACTTCTTCTACTGGATAAATGAGACCAACTTCTAGCATTTTATCAATCTCCTTCTTAAATTTCTCTTTTACTCTCAGGTTAAGACAGTATGGCCTATGTATGACAAGCTTGGATCTTGGTTTTAACTCTATATTCATTTCTCCCATAACTCCTTTGATTCCCTTCAATTCTGAAAAAGTATTTGGGAACAAATCCTCGTATTCTCGTGGTAAACTTTGTATTTCCTAACTGATTTTCTCATCCCAGTAATCACCCACCAAAGCTATTTTGGGTTTCTCTTTGGTACCTATGTTGAGTCTCTGTAGTTTTAATGGGTGATTGTAGGAGCTATTGGTCTAGCTAGGTATGGTGTTTTGTATTTTTTTGTTCCCCTCGGTCTCTTTGATGGCTAGGTTTCTTAGTTCTTCTAATTCATCTAGGCTTTCTGAATCTCTACTAATCTGATAGCATTCTATGGGATTTTCGATCAAAGGTAAGTGGATTTTAGTCTGAATTTCTTGGGTATGCTTGGGACACACTACAAAGTCTGATCTCTTATCACGATTGGCTGTAAAAATAAGTTCTCTAATCTTTTGCAGGACTAGTTCAAGCTCATGGTACTTACTTGTAAAGGAGAATTCTTTGCAAAATTGAGTTGCCAGTGTTTTCCAATCGTTGGTCTGTCTTTTGGTTTCCTCATGTATGAACCAATATTTCAGGATTGGGCCTAGAGAGTGGGGAAATACCTGAATCTAGAGGTGAGAGGGTATCTTCGCATCTTGCCACTATGTCACACACTGTTGAATGTGTATTCTAGGGTATGATTCTCCGTTGAATGCTTGTGCAACTTGGAGATCCGTCTGTGTTTCTGATTCCAGATGCTCTTTGTGATGAACCTGTATTGGATAGCTTGATTCACCTCGTCCCAAGTTCTGAGTGCATATTTGTGCATGGCCCACCATCTAGCAGGGGTGTTCTGAATAGATATATCTAGTACCGAGATTCTTTGATCTTATCCCACAATTTCTTCCATATAATGCAAAAAGTTGTCTAGATCTATAGTGTCATTGTATACTGGGTGTCTCCTAAGCTTGGTCCTAATCCATCTATTCATTTTGATAGTTGCACATCTTCTTGAGAATATTTCATACAAACCTTGTTGCCAACTATCAAAAGTGAGTTATGAATCTTCATCTACTGATTGTATACTTCTCCATCTTACTCAACCATCCATAGTTGGGTTTATATAATCGTTTCTTGTCCCAGCTATTATGGTGTACAACTATTCTAGGTATTCTCCTTCCATATTATTGTTTGTTGGCTCTGTGTACCTGGGTCCTACATATGGGTCCAAAGGTTGAACTACCTTGATTCCCTCAGCTTCAAAAGTCATGGTGTCTTTCTTTAAGTCAATTACTGCATAGTTTTCGTAGGCCCAATTGATTCCAAGTAGCACAGGGTAGGGGTCCTTCTCTCCCATGATCTCAATGACTTCAAAGTCATCCACTGTTTTTACTCCTGCTACATCGATTTCCATGTTCTCCAGTCTTCCTATGGGAAAGATACAATATTGGTTTTCCATTCTTAACTGAATTGGGGAATATGTCAGTCTTGGTTTTCCTAAGGCTTCCTAGGTCTTCTTGGGAAGAATGTTCACATCTGACCCTAGATCCAACTTGACATCCTTAATTTCAAAGTCATCTAACTGGGCTATCAATCATAATTATTTTCCTGATATTACTTGTCTTTGTTGCACTCTCTGAGTACTCTTCTCAAGAAGTTTAGCTCAAATCCTAGCTTTTGAATTTTCTTCATTCCCTAAGACTAGATACAGTGCATTGCGCAATTTCTCTGTCAGTTGATCATTCCCCAGAATGTCAGAGAACAATCGAAACCATAGGTCAACTGTGTTTTGAGGCTGCTTAGGTTGTCTTGGTATTCCTACAGGGTTTCTGGGTGCAGGTGGTGAAGGAGGTACTTGTGCTACTTTAGGATATACAACTGGCTGAGGGGGATCCTCTTGCATTTCACAACTAGGAATGTTCTAGATGACTTCTATGGCATATTTAAAGAATATGTTTTTATTTAGGGGGTCATACCTGTCTCCCTTAGGTGCTTCTTTATGAATCTAAGGTAGAGTATTAGCATCAACTCCTGTCTTTGCACCTCCTCGAGTGACGATGTTAAGATTTGGTAGTTGTCCCTTAGAAATCCTTTTTATCTCTGAACTAATAAGGTTAGTTTCTCTCTGTTGTACCTTGTCTTTCCATTTTTCAATTAGCTCTGGGAAGTCTTCGGTTGCGTGTCTGTTGGTTCTGCAGTGAGAGCACCATGGTCACCTTGGATGAGGACAATGTCTATCCAAATGACCTTGTTCATCACAGTTATAACATATTCTTGGTCCTCTTCCGCCAGTTCTTCCTAATCTAAAATCTCCTCCAATTCCACCTCCTTGGACCTCGTCCTGGTCCCTGAGGGTTCTCATTTACCCTGGATGTTGTTTTGTCTAGCCTTTTCGCAAGCACAACCAATGCCCTACATTGATTGGTAGTATGCGTGGTAGATGCATAGAACTCACAGTGGATTGTGTCTGGTACCTTCAAATATTTCTGCATGATGGGGCACTATCTCGGTCCATGTCTATGGGTTCGGAAAATCTCACAATATTTCGTTGTTGGTGCTTCTTTTCCTCCTAGGAAAGTGTGATAAGGGGTGGGGTGATGGAATGGTGGGTTCATCGATACTTGCACAAATCCTCCTGTAGGTCATGGTGGGGTTATCATTAGGTTCTTAGGAGGTCCAATTACTCTCATTCATGGACATTCAGTCGCCAAATGACCTTTTGTATAGCATCTGGTGCACCAAACCCGTGGTCGTCCCAGTCTCGGTATCGTCAGCTCCTGAATATTTTCGATAAGTGCTGATATATATCCTTGTATTTGTGCTATATTCATATCTACTAGGGGTCAGGTTACTCTCAATCTTCTAGGGTATCCTTCCATGGCTTCAATCTTCATTGATTGTTCCAAGGCGTCTGTTAGCATGGATATTTGTTGTTTTGTTAGAGGAATCTGAGTCAGGGGTAGTAGTCCTTGAATGTACCACTCTCTTTGATGTTCTTCATGGAATGGGTTTGCTAACCTCCCTATGGAATCTTTGAACTTATGGCTATACTCCCAAGTTGATTCGTCTTCCCTCTGCTGGATCTCACGCAACTCGGATAGAGCCTATTGCTATGACTAAAGAAATTTGAATTCAGCTATGAACCTCATCCATACCTGGTCAAGTGTGAACTCTTGACCTTGCGTCCCTGGCACTCCTAGTTCAATGATATTCATGTACCATTTAAGAGTGCGACCTCTGAAGGTAGTCTGGAATTCGACCAACTTGTTCCCATCCAGTGTCCCTTTGGATCTCTAGATGGCTTCACACAAGAACTAGTGTTGTTCAACATATTCATCAGGAAATCAACCCCCCCGCATGGCTGGCTATTGTTGATCCTGTTGTTTGTATCCGTATGAACCCTAACAGTCCTGCTTGTGATCTCCCAGGGGATCCCAATATCCTCCCTATACTCGCACTTCCAGGTTGTGACTAGTTAGCTAATTATACTAGAACATAATTTGCATGAGAAGGTAGTGTCGAACTTACTTCTTGTATAGAAGGCACTTGGGGTAGGGGTGATTCAGGTCTAGTGTCAATGACTTCGGGGAAGTTTTCTTTGATCTGGGGGGTCTCACTTTCTTCCACTGGGATGATCTCTTATGTCGGATTCTCGATCTCTTCTGTTATTGGGGCTGAATCTTCCCTTTCTCCTCCAAGATTTGTACCGACTTCCTCCTCTCTTACATCCACGCTTTATCCTTCTTGTCCCACCTCCTAGGGACTTCTTTCTCTCCTTGCTTCTCTCTCGTTTATTCTTTGACTAGACATTTGTTCCTATCTTCTCATCCTCTGCAGTTCTTCCATCTGCCTCTCCTCTACTTCTCTCGATCCTCCTTCTCTCCTCAAATTTTCAGACTGTCTTGTAGCTTTCTTGATCTTGTCGCACCACTGTTACCCATGATTTTGGTCATCATGATGACGTATTGATGATGGTGTATTCAATCTCTTCATTAGAACTTTCTCCTGAGAAAAGTTACCTTCATCTCTTTCTAGAAATCACATTTTTGAGGACTGTTCACAGGATGCTAGTATATTTTCCTACGAGAATGCATGATTCTCGCAGGCTGCTTTAAGACAGGGTGCGATAAGTTCGCACTTTGTTTAACTACTAGGGTGCGAACTCTTTCTAAAGAAGGGAAAAATATGAATTCTCGATGCTTCTAGAAGGGAATCTTCTAGAAGGATGAGATGGCATTCGAATGGTTATCCTAGTACTGGATTCCCTGATATTTTGGGATCATTCCTATCCAAGTAACTAATTCATTCTCTCCTATATATTGAGGGAATTCTCATGGAAAAGGTTAAGCAAACAAGGTTAAGCAAGATTTATTGGAGAATTGGTGAAATATTGTGTGAATGACTGAAGCTACAACATCTAGGAAACTCCAGCAAGTTTATCAAAGGTGGTTGATCTTCTTCATGCAAGTGAGCAAGTGTGTGTGTCGAAGCCAAGGGCCATTGAAAGGAAGTTTGCAAAATCAAGGCTCAGGTTGTAATCTTTAATTTCTATTAATATGATACAGTAATATGTCCCTTTCCCATAAAGCTAATTCCACTTTATTGTATAACTCCTTGATCATATACATAGATTGATTGTTGAATAGATTGTGCTTTCTTCAATCCACTTGGTTTGTGTTGTCTTGGTCTTTACTACACGAGAGCATTGGAGTGAAGCGCAAGAAATAAATACCAAAGGAAGCGATAATAAAGTATGTTCCTTGTTCTTGCCTCTTATTTAATTCAATGGTTAGAATCTAGGAAAAGAGTCATATTCTGTCTTGCTTTGTTCTAGATCCAGGTGGATCTATGGAGATCGGTTTGTGTCTGCACTTACGGATTTATCCAATAAAAAAATTGGTGTCTCCACTGGGGAACATCCCATTTTTTCTATGGCTTTTGATATTTTTCTGTGGCCATTTTCTCTGGTTTCACGTTTCTCCTATCCTATCAATCTCTGAGTCTTCAGGATATTTTGAGAGACTCTCTAGGTCCATAAGCCTTTTTAAATTTTGCTTCATTTTTCAAATTTTTTACTATGTTCGAGAATTCTCACATTGTACTTCATTACAGCCTACGAGAAGAGGTAGAGTTCGCACTCTACCTTTAGGTTTCAGTGCGAGGTTCTCGCACCCTACTCAAGGGTCACCTACGAGAATCAATGATTCTCGAACTGTGTATTAGTGCCTGCCTGCGAACACTATTTTTCAAAAGTTTGAATTTGTGTTTTGGATTTTTTAATTGCCTGGATCAGTGTGATTGCCTCATAAAAGTCTCTTGGACCTTAGATTGATATATTTCTTGTCTTCGTTTGCATGCATGAATAGTTTTACGATTTCAAGGCTTTTCTTGTCATTTTTGGCTTGACTTTCGTTTCTTGGCTTTTCTTGGCAAAACCATTCTCTCTGTCTTCAAAATCTGAGTGTGTTTGATTAGTTAAGATCTAGTGAATGGTTGAAAGTTAAGTTTTCTTGGTTTTTCTCATTGGCTTATGTTTTGAAAGATCATTTTCTTTTTGCATTTGAGAAGACTAAATTGGTTTTCTCTTTATTTTTGCTTTCATTGAAAGAGTGGATTGGGTGTTTATTATTGCTTGTTCATTTGGATTTTGATTTTCTGTACTCTCGTTGTTATAGTGTGGGTCCTTTTTGAAAAGTGAACAAACAAGTTTTTCATTCAAAAAATTCTTTTCATTTTAGAAAACATTGAAAATCAAATTATTGATCTTGTTGAAGTGTTTGAAAAAGACACAATAGAGAATTGTCATTTGATAAGTGATTGTTTGCATTGACATTTTAAAGGAAATTTTGCATTGTAGTACAAGGTTGATTTGGAAAACTTTCTCTCTCTCCCATATATAGGATTCATTGAACAACAAGTAATATATTTCATTCTCATCCTTGCATTGTTGGGCAGAGTCATACAACATAAGTTTCATTTCCGTTACCTTTGAGTAAACAACATCTTGTAATAAAACTGCGTAATCATAAAATTTATCAAGTAACTCTTTTCTAGGGCTCTTTTACACCAACATTTAGCTAGGCTAGCGCTTTGGAGTAGGAAGAGAGATACACTCTCCAAAATCTCAAAACACACAATAGAATCTTGTGTTAGGGAGTGTTAAAATCCATTTGCAACATCCTATCCTAGGAAGCCCTTCTCACACAAGGGTCAAGCACGAGGTCGCATTGGTATTGGCAGAGTTACTCACCCTGCTTTGTTGGTATCAGTGTAGAGATTGCATGTATTACGGAGGTCACTCGGAGGTATACCCGCAATGATGAGTGGAACCCTTTTGAGTTGATTTCGGGCTAGATACCCTACCCTTTCATGTGGATCAGACTGTTGACTGTTCCCCCAGGATTTATTGTTGTTGGTGGTGACCTTAGTGGCCTATCTCTCTAGGTTCTTACCCAAGGTGACTGTGGAGGGGAAAATCTTCACGGTACCTGGAAATGACGTTGACCAAACTCACTCGGGCTCCTTGGAGGGTATACCCATGATTATGTGTGGGAGCTTGCACCAGGGTGTAAGTCCGTTAAGTAGGTCGTCAGCGTAACTTTTCCACCCTAGCCCCACAACTTCTCGTCTCGTTGTTGCAACGTTGGATTTCATCACCAACTAGTGGCTTTGAAATTAGAAGGTCTTGTTTTCTTGGTGATTGCTTCCGAGATTTTGTTTACTAGCGCGTGTTGTTTGTTTCTCAAAGTTGACCATAGAATTTTCTTCACGAAGTTTGTCACTCGTTCATGATAGATCCTCCACATCGTTCATGTAGAATGCAAGGTTTTTCTCCAGAGCATACTGAAGGCACTCAACTCTTGTCTACAGCTGCACCGGAGGGCTCTCCTCAGCCAAGTGAAGTCCCAGCCGTTGCCATGCCATCAGTGGAACGAAATGACTCTCTAGAGCATTTTCAAATTACCAATACTCCAGAGGACTTTCGACTTTGCCCTCGTTCTGAGCAACCATTTAGACGACTGAATTCTTCCGAAGATTTAGTTGTGACATCTTCTGGATCACCCATTGGAACTTTTTTGGGCATAGAAGGCCAAGATCCTTTTTGGTCTAACAGTGATTTTTGCCGAGCCCTGTTTGGTCCTGGTTCGCCTATGGTCTTCGAAATCAACCCCCCTATGGTTTCTGAGATAGAGACTGTCTCGTTGACTACCACTTATCACTTTACTGTCCCTGCTGAAATGACCCATTTCATGAATACTACGAGTGTCCCAACCGGTTTCACTGCGTTTAGTCTTGCTCCTATAAACACGCAGAAAACACCTAATTTCATTCTGACACTACCACCCAGATACCATGCGTTGAATCCAACTCCTCCGCAAACCCCGTCTGGTTCTCCTGGTGGTCCTTCTTCTCCTGGACACCCTATTCCCGGTTTTATTCCGAAACTCCCTCAATTTCCTTTTCGGAGACCTTTCTTATCTCCCCCTAGAAATCCTAATCCTAGTGGCACTATCCCATCCATTACACCGAACTTGCAGATTCCTATTGGTGGACAAGGTGGTACGATTCCACTTCCTCTTACCAGACACATTCCCATTACCCAACCTTCGATTGGAACACAA
>ML857994.1:24647-51235 GCA_009831015.1 Picea engelmannii
CAATACAGGTTCATCACAAAGAGCATCTGGAATCAGAAACACAGACGGATCTCCAAGTTGCACAAGCATTCAACGGAGAATCATACCCTAGAATACACATTCAACAGTGTGTGACATAGTGGCAAGATGCGAAGATACCCTCTCACCTCTAGATTCAGGTATTTCCCCACTCTCTAGGCCCAATCCTGAAATATTGGTTCATACATGAGGAAACCAAAAGACAGACCAACGATTGGAAAACACTGGCAACTCAATTTTGCAAAGAATTCTCCTTTACAAGTAAGTACCATGAGCTTGAACTAGTCCTGCAAAAGATTAGAGAACTTATTTTTACAGCCAATCGTGATAAGAGATCAGACTTTGTAGTGTGTCCCAAGCATACCCAAGAAATTCAGACTAAAATCCACTTACCTTTGATCGAAAATCCCATAGAATGCTATCAGATTAGTAGAGATTCAGAAAGCCTAGATGAATTAGAAGAACTAAGAAACCTAGCCATCAAAGAGACCGAGGGGAACAAAAAAATACAAAACACCATACCTAGCTAGACCAATAGCTCCTACAATCACCCATTAAAACTACAGAGACTCAACATAGGTACCAAAGAGCAACCCAAAATAGCTTTGGTGGGTGATTACTGGGATGAGAAAACCAGTTAGGAAATACAAAGTTTACTACGGGAATACGAGGATTTGTTCCCAAATACTTTTTGAGAATTGAAGGGAATCAAAGGATTTATGGGAGAAATGAATATAGAGTTAAAACCAAGATCCAAGCTTGTCATACATAGGCCATACTGTCTTAACCTGAGAGTAAAAGAGAAATTTAAGAAGGAGATTGATAAAATGCTAGAAGTTGGTCTCATTTTTCCAGTAGAAGAAGTAGAATAGGTCAGACCAATAGTCATTCAGAGAAAGAAAGACACTGAAGATATTAGATTCTATGTGGACTACAGAAGCCTCAACTCTTCTTGTGTGCACGACCCTTTCCCAACACCCTTCACTGATGAGGTCCTCGAACAGGTTGCGGGGAAGGAATCATACTCATTTATAGATGGATTTTTAGGATACCATCAAGTTAGGATTGCTGAAGAGGAGAAGAGGAAAACCACCTTCATTACCGAATGGTGATATTTTTCATACAATGTGATGCTATTTGGTTTAAAGAATGCCCATGCAGTTTTCTCTAGGATTGTGATAGAAGCCTTTAAGGAATTCATTCACAAATTTATAGAAGTCTATATGGATGATTGGACAATATATAGTCTTCTTAAGGAACATGTAGCACTGCTAAGACTAATGTTTGATAGATGCCGAGAGTTACAAATCTCATTAAATATCACAAAGTGTATCTTCTGTGTGCCACATGGAAATTTGTTGGGTCACATAGTCTGTCGAGAAGGAGTATTGGTAGACCCAACTAAAGTTGCGGTCATTATGAATATGCCGCCACCTATGAGAATTAAACAGTTGCGCTCCACACTAGGGAATACAGGCTACTATCGTAGGTTCATTCAGAGGTATGCTAACATTACCGCACCATTGGAAAACCTCCTGAAAAAGGATGAAATGACTCCCGAATGTGACAAATAATTTGAGACACTTAAGGAGAAGCTCATTATAGCACCGATCCTGATATTCCCAAACTGGGATAAAAAATTTCATGTCCATGTATATGCTTCAGGAATTGCTTTAGGAGATATCTTAGCGCGGCCTAGAGATGGAGCTATGGATCACCCTATCTACTTTGTGAGTCGAAAGCTATTTCAAGAAGAGCGCAACTACACAACAATAGAATGGGAAGGATTAGCGATGATCTACACTTTACAAAAATTTAGACATTATCTATTAGGATCTCATTTTAAATTCTTTACTGATCATTTAGCACTAAAATACCTAGTTAACAAGCCTGTGTTGGAAGGCATAATTTGCAGATGGCTACTGTTATTATAGGAATTTTCCTTTGAAGCCATCATTAAACCAGGACGTTGCAATGTCAGACCCGACCATCTATCCAAACTAGATTTAGGAGAAAACTATGGAGCAGTCGATGACCAACTCCCAGATGCAGATTTATTCAGGATCGAGGCCATACCAGAATACCTGGAGGACATAGAAATATTTCTCAGCATAGAATCATGCCCTGAAACATATTCCGCAACCCAAAAAATCCATATGGTCAATAGAACAACATATTATCAACTGATTTCTAGGCAATTGTATAAACTAGGGCTAGACAACATCCTCAGACAATGTGTCCTAGATCATGAAAGGCAGGATATACTCTGGGAATGCCATAGTGGAATTTTAGGAGGACATGTAGGGGGAAAGGAAATGGCACAAAAAGTTCTACAATAAGGACTGTGGTGCACAACACTTTTCAAAGATGCAAAAGCATACGCCAGATTGTGTGATGTTTGTCAAAGAGTGGGAAAGTCGTCACGTTGAGATGAACTTCCATTACAACCTGTTAGAGAACTACAAGCATTTGAGAAATGGGCAGTTGACTTTGTTGGGCCAATCAACCCCATAGATAAACATTTGAAGGAAAGGTACATCATTACCGCAACTGACTACCTTACTCGTTGGGAAAAGGCAGTAACGGTATAGGACTATACAACAGATACAGTCGCTAGGTTCATTTTCAAGAATATCATTACTCACTTCAGATGTCCCAAGAGCCTAACCAATGATCAAGGAGCTCACTTCATTAGTAGCACTATAGAAAAACTTACCACAAAATTTTTGATTCAACATCACAAGAGCAGTCCATACCACCCACATGCCAATGGAACAATCAAAGCCTTCAACCAAATCCTGGAAAAGGGACTAACAAAATTCTGTTGCACAAATCGGGATGACTGGGATGATAGAGTTCCAATGGTATTATGGGCCTATAGAACAACCACGAAGAAACTCCACAGATACACACCCTTCCATATTGTCTATAGAAAAGAGGCAGTGGTGCCCGTAGAGGTCATCACCCCAAGCCTGTATATTGCACAAGCCACACATACGATAGACGAAGAATCAGTGGCGCAGAGACTTGCGGGGCTATAAGAACTTGAAGAAACCATATTTCTGGCAGAATTCCATCAGTTGGTTGAAAAGTCAAGACATAAATCTTGGTATGACCGCCACATTAAAACCAAGGTATTTATACAAGGTGACAAGGTGTTACTCTACGACAGTCGATACCAGAAGAATCCTGGCAAGCTGCGTATGCACTGGTTGGGACCCTTCATAGTTGCGAAGATCTGACCATCAAGAGCAGTTCAAATCGCGCAACTAGATGGTGTGCTATGACCAGGATGGGTGAATGGTGCTCACCTAAAGCCCTACCTCTCCCAAAACTGCGAAGAAGGGCAGTCGCTCCAATCCGACGGAGATTGTACAATAGTTAGATTTGAGTTTTGTTTTTCTTTCTAGAAATTTTGTCAATTTTGTTAATAATGTCTATATGTGTAGTGTTGCACCATAACACATAGTTCAATTGTGTTGTTTAAGTGTTGGTTGATACAGAGCTGACGACATAAGAGTACATAACCTGAAGTATGAAAAGTCCACTAATGACAGTCATAAAAAATGACAGGGACAACCTTTGTGGCCAGAGGGGCCACGCACCCAAATCCAATATGAGTTAAAAGCCATGCACACCCAGTCCAATCACACCCTTTATTTCCAGACCAATACCTTGACTGTCACCCGTTAAGCCATAAAGTCGCATTATGATGCGCTCATGCCAAGAGCAACAACCAGCCAGAGCACCATGACTAAAGAAGTAGTACCAGATGAGATCTGCAATCCTCGAGTCGAGATTATAGATGATTTCAAAGGGAAGACAGAATAGGTCAAGCTACTCCACCTTGACCTCACGGATTTAGCCCTGTTCCCATAGATGCACCTAGACATTTTCTAGCAGCTAGCACCGGATGGAATAGGAGATATGCACTTTATACTGAAAAATGAGTTCATCAACCTATTCAACTCCACCATCATGAACCTGAGAGACTTACCAGTCCTTGGCACCACTAGCAAAATTGTGCACTGCATGAAGTTCCTGATAAGTAGAGTGCACAACAGAAGCCTTTGGTTGGATAAGAGATATCCACTCCATGCATAAGATATCCAACATCTTACTGGACTATCCTCTGAAGGAGAGAGTGTGTCAAAGGGATTTCAGGGACCCAGTAAGCATGGGAAGAAGAAAGGTGAGCTCAGCCTTTACGAGAAGTTCAATACCAAGAGAGGAGGATTCACAACAATCATTGAGCCAATATTGCCTGAAACAGTCCGGAATGGTTTCTATGTCATAGTCAGCAAGGCTATGAGGTCCTATTATAAGGGAGAATGCACTTTAGATGTGCTATCAGTTGCTGACTTCTGCAATCAGGGAGAAATATTCAACTGGTGTAGCTTCTTTCTGGAGGAACTACTCAAAGATTGCGAGGAGGCACAGGAGAAAGGAGGAACCTTTACCTATGGATACATGCTTGTGGAATTCACGATGCTCAAATGGAAGTCATCGGTGGGAAGACAAGTGGCAATACCAGATAAAGGGCATCTGGTGAAAATGTTTGAGCCATGGCAAGCCAGACCATAATTAGAGAACACAACACTCAACAACGCAACATTCACCAAATGTTATAATGCTATGATATATGCAACATAGAAGCCACGCATCTTGTAGGATATCCTCTATAACAAAACGAGGAATATCGCCTTTAGCTTGAACTGACACAACACATACGTCTGGCCGAGACATGTCATCCAGGAACATTTCCATAATGGACTACTACCATTCTATTTGGATGAGGAAGAATTCGACAAGGAGGTCATGTCATGGCCTGGAGTTAAATGTGGACCACGCAAATCAGGAATGCATTATATTTTTCGGCCAAGCTAAGTAAGAAAAAAGACAAGGAAACAGGAGAGGGACCGAGCTTAGGCCCCAAGCAGAAAAAGCTAGACGCTCCAACACAGACTGATTCTATGGAAGAAGAAGAATCACTAGAGCTGGAATGGAGGAAAAGACCGCCCCCCCACAGTTTCCAACTAATTTCATCCTATCAAGTGTGCAGGTCAACCAGATGTTGGGTGCTATGCTTGCCACCAAACTGATGGGGAAAAATCCTAGAATGGGGGTCTCGCCAAACAAACCCCTGAACCCACAACCCCTTGCATTTGTTGCTCCCTGGAATTGTGCCATTACCAAAGCCACCACCATCATTGACATCCAATATTACCCAAACCCTGAAATAATATTGTCAACACCCATAATTGAGTAGCCTCCACCACCACCCCAACTACCAAATATCCTCACTGTCGCTCCACATCAGACCAAAACCTTAGTGAAGATGTTGTTTAACCAGACAACTAGAGAATCCCCCAAGCCTAGCTCATAAATTCCCAACCCTAACCCCAAAGTCTCGGAGAAAAGTATGATGCTAGATGTTCTGAATCCGATCAAGTAGGAACAACAACCTGAGTCTTCTGCACAGGAAGAAACCGCTAGAAGCAGAGAAGAGCTGGAAGCCAACCATAACCAGAAAATCACCTCACCACCCAAGGGTGGGGATACCCAAGAAATCACAATGCATGATGTAGAAGTACTAGAGGACATAAAGATACCATATCTTCCCAATGATCTAGACTCAACAATGGACCAGGATACGACAACCATGCAAATGCAAATGGAGCAAGTCCTCCAGAACCCCCAATAATGTGCATATTTTTCAAAGCTCTACATAACCAGAACCACTTATGCCCGAAGATCTAATATTGAGGATTGCACTAGCGCCACCAAAAGAAGAGGAAGTAGAAACCCGTTCAGACCAGTCAATGATGAGAAGACTCCCTTTACAGACAAGGGCACCCACTGATGCATCTCTATCAGCCACCAACCTGGTACAGTGGCCATCATCATAGTTGTAATGTCCCCAAGGCCGAGCCCTATTGTAAATCATGTTTATGAAATGAATTGTAATTATGTTTTATAGGCTAGTGAGCCAAGTTAATATAAGTTGGTGGGCTTATGTGATTATTAGGCTAGAGAGCCTAAGTGTTGAAGGCCAAGAGCCTGATTTTCTACATGTATCTATGTAGAACATTAATAAAATTATAAACACCGTTGTATGCAAACTGACCACGATGAATGAGTAATGGGGGACTAAGATTCCATAGAGTGGGCAAGGGATTAGGGGCTGGAAGGTGGGAATATGGGCTAAGTGTTGATTCTAGGGGCTTAAGTCCTTGGGAATAATATTTTAATATTATTCCAAAAAGACCATGTGAAATATATGTTTTATCCTAAGTTCTTTTGGAATCACAAGTGACTTCCAAATAGGGAGGAATGCATGTTGATGTAATGCATACAGTTTCATGGGTGACAAGTGTCAACCCAAGTGCATGCAGTTAAAACTGTTGAATTGAGCCATGATGGGGGTTCCTCCTCCATTCCACCATCGATCGTCTGAATGTGAGTCCCTTCTGACCTCTGCAAGATACCCTCATGCAATTCTAAAACCGAGGAAAAGGTTTGTGTTGATTCCTGAGAAAGCCAGTACACCCTCTGTTCTGAACCATCGAGCCTGTGTCAACCCGTGTGTGGATTTCTCATCACGTGTGCCTGAGAAAACCATAGTCGTGAGTCTATTCCATGATTTCTGAGCTGGTTGGGTTGAAGTATGTGACTATCACCTGTTTTGGAAGCCTGTGACTGTATACCTAGTTGATTGTTGTGTCCATGCAGTGTTGGACTGTGCGTGGCTTGCTGACTAGTGTAAGTTCATGCTGAGCCTATGTGTAACCTCTCTCCAGGTGAGGGAGGTGATTATTATTGAAGAGGCAAGTTTTACTAAGCCTGTGAGCGACTCTCTCCAGGTGAGAGAGTGCGCAGAGGAAGGAGAGAGCTTCTGGAAGGAACCCTGTAGCTGCCATAGAGCTCAGATATTTCTGGTCCGACCTGTTGCTGAAGCCCAAGGCAAGGGAGGTTAGAAGTCGAAGGACTATGTAGGTGACAGAGAAGGTGTATACTCCTAGGGTGGGATAGGCATGTGGGGAAGGAGAGTCTGTGGGCAGTGGGTATAAGTGGTTCCTGGGAGAGAATCCTCCCTCTTTTACGTTTATTCTTCCAGAGAGAGTTTGTTGGGAAGTGGTTTTCTCCTAGAGAGAGTCCAGCACTAGCTACAGAGCTCTGAGACTTCCTGATTGGTCCTGTTTCTGAGACCCAGAGAGGGAGGTGAAGCGTTGATGGACTGTGCTTATGAAGGTGTATACTCCCGGGCAGAACAAACATGTGGGGAATGAGAGTCCATGAGTAATGGGCGTAAGAAGGAATCCTAGGAAGAATCCTTCCAGTTGTTCTGTGTTTTTTTCCCTATAACCTCAGCCTAGCCTAGGATTCCTTGTCTTGGGGTGGAGCTTAGTCCCAGCTCAGGGGTGACCCACTGCTGAGCTTAATGAGAAGCGTGGTCTAAGGCTGGGAGGTTCGTGGAAGGCCTGCACGTGGTTGGTGGAATTACCACAGTTTCAAAGATAAGTATTAGCTTATGTTAAATGTTATGTTTTGCATGCTTGTGATGCTTATATTTTATCATGTATTCTATTGCGTAGATGAATTATTGTTAATGCCATGGAATATTTGTGTTAGTAGTAATTCTTATGCTTACTCTGAGTCAAATGTGTTTCATTTGATTTAAATTCATGTTATCAATCAAGTATGAGAATGATGTTGTTCCACACAGTAGCATATACCCGGCCAGTGGGTTAGATGATGGTCGGGGGAGAGTTACAAAATGGTATCAGAGCCAAGGTTTCAATGTTGAGCCTAGATGGGTCGGATAAGTGGTCTTCGAACCAAAATTTTTGAGAAGAAATTGTGTCAGGAGGGCCAATTTCAAACCCCAGAATGTTCCTAAGTGTTATCCACAATTTTGGTCGTCATGATGATATAATGATGATGGAGAAATCAGGCTCTTCACTAGAACACTTTCCTGAGAAAAGTTACTTTTGTCTCTTTCCATAAATCATATTTTTAAAGGAGGTTCGTAGGCTACCTATATATTTGCCTACGAGAATGCATGATTTTCACAGGCTACATTAAGCTGGGGTGTGAGAAGTTCGCACTGTACCTAACTATCAAGGTGCGATCATCTTCTAAAGGAAGGAAAAAGATAAATTCTTGAACCTTCTAGAAGAGAATCTTCTAGAATGATGAGTTGGCATTCGAATGGTTATCTAAGTACTGGTTTTCCTGATATATTGGGATCATTCCTATACAAGTAACTAATCTATTCTCTCCTATATATTGAGGGGAATGCTCATGGAAAAGGTTAGAATCAAACTAGCAAGAGAATTATTGGAGAATTAGTGGAATATTGTATGAAGGATTGATGCTACAGCAGCTAGAGACACCAGCAAGGTTATCAAAAGTGGTTGATCTTCTTCATGCATGAGCAAGTGTGTGTGTGAGAGATAGGATCCATCGAAAGGAGGCTTGAAACATCAAGGCTCAGGTTGTAATTCTTACTTTCTATCAATTTAATATAGTAATATGTCCCTTTCCCATAAATCCAATGTCACTTTATTGCATAACTCCTTGATCATATGCATAGATTAACTGTTGAATATATTAAGTTGTTTTCACTTCAATTGGTTTGAGTTGTCCTGGTCTTGATGGCACAAGAGAATTGGAGCGAAGCTTGGAACAACAGAGACCCAAGGAAGCGATCATCAGGTATGTTCATGATTCTTGCCTCCTAGTTCATTCGATAGTCTAAATATAGGGAAAGAGTATTATTCTGTCCTGTTTTGTTCTAGATCCGGGTGGATCTAGGGAGATCGGTTTGTGTCCGCACTTACGGATTAATCCTGAAACAAAATTGGTGACTCCACTGGGGAACAATCCCATCTTTTGGTGGATTTTTGTATTTTCTGTGGCCATTTGCTCCAGTTTCATTTTTCTCTTGTCTTGTCAGTCTCTGAGTCCTCAGGATATCCTGAGAGACCTTCTGGGTCTAGAAGCCTTTGTCAATTTAGCTTTCATTTTCAAACTTTTTGTCATCTTCAGTAGTTCTCTCACTATTTTTAACTGCAGCCTGTGAGAATCAGTCAGGTTCGCACCCTGCTCATAGGGTCCAGTGCGAGGTGTTCGCACCTTTCTAAAAGGTTTCCTGCGAGAATCTATCATTCTCGCACTGTGTAATACTGCTCACCTGCGAACAAGATTTTTCAAAATTTTGAAATTGAGTTTTGGTTTTTTCAATTGCTCAGATCAGTTGGAATACCTCTCATTGGTTTCTTGGATCTTTGATTGATACATCTCTTGCTTTTGTTTGCATGCTCGAACAAGTTTAGGGTTTCCAGGATTTTCTTGGCATTTGTGGCTAGATTTTCATTTCTCGACTTTTCTGGCCAAACCATTCTCTCTGACTTCAGATTCTGAATGTGTTAGATTTGTTTGGATCCAGTGATTGGTTGAGAATTAAGTTTGCTTGGTTTTCTCATTTGTTTATGGTTTGAAAGAAAATTTTCATTTACATTGAGAAGACTATTTGGTTTGTTCTTTGTTTTTACTTTCGTTGAAAGAGTTGATTGGGTTGTTATTGCTTGATTCTTTATGATTTGATTTTATGTTTTCTCATTGATATAGTGAGAATTCTTTTTGGAAAGTGAACAACTATCTTTTCTTTCAAAAAAAAAAAAAACATTGTTTTTGTCTTTTAGAAAACTTTGAAAAAATCAAATTTTAGAGTTTGTTGAAGTATTTGAAAAAGACACCTAGAGATCGTCCTTTGATAAATGATTGTTTTCATTGATATTTGAAAGGAAATTGTACATTTCATTGTAGTACAGGGTTGATTTGGAAAATTTTCTCTCTCCCATAAATAGGATTCATGGAATGAAAAGTATTATATTTCATTATTATCCTTGCATTTTTGGGGTCAGAGTCATACAACACGAGTTTCACTTCCGTTACCTTTGAGTAAACAACAACTCTTAAAAACATTGCGTAATCTTAAAATTTATCTAGTAACTCTTTGCTAGGGCTCTTTTACACCAACATTTAGCTAGGCTAGTGCTTTGGAGTAGGAAGAGAAATACACTCTCCAAAAGCTCAAAACACACAATAGCATCTTGAGTTAGGGAGTGTTAAATTCCATTTGCAGCATATTGTCCTGGGAAGCCCTTCTAACACAAGGGTCAAGCACTAGGTCGCATTGGTGTTGGCAGAGTTACTAACCCTTCTTTGTTGACATCAGTGTAGAGATTGCACGTATTACGGGGATCACTCAGAGGTATACCCACAATGATGAGTGGAATCCTTTGAGTTGATTTCAGGCTAGATACCCCACCCTTGCGTGTGGATCAAACTGACGACTGTTCCCCCAGGCTGTACTGTTGTTTGTGGTGACCTTAGTGGCCTGTCTCTCTAGGTTCTTACCCACGGTGACTGTGGAGGGGAAAGTCTTCACGGTACCTGGAATTGACGTTGATCAAACTCACTCGGGCTCCTTGGAGGGTATACCCACGCTTATGTGTGGGAGCTTGCACCAGGGTGTAAGTCCGTTAAGCAGGTCGTCAGCGTAACTTTTCCACCCTAGCCCTGCCCCTTCTCGTCTCGTTGTTGCGATGTTGGATTTCATCACCAACTAGTGGCTTCGATATTAGAAGGTATTGTTTGCTTGGTGATTGCTTCCTAGATTTTATTTACTAGCGCGTGTTGTTTGTTTCTCGAAGTTGACCATAGGAATTTCTTCACGGTGATTGTCACTTATTTACAATTGCTCCCCCATGACGTTCACGTAGAATGCAAGGTTTATCTCCAGAAGATCTGGATGGTTCTCAACCCTTGCCTACTAGTACACCTGAGGGCTCTCCTCGTCAGAGTGAAGTCCTAGTTGTTACTCCACCACACGTGGACACAAGTGAAGTCCAAGACGTTTCTACACCACCTCCACAGGTAGAACACACTGATTCTCTAGAAGATTTTTGAATTACCAATACTAGAGAGGACTATCGCATTCGTCGTGGTGAACGACCTGTTGTGCGATTAAATTCTTCTGAAGAAGCAGTTGTTACATCTTCTGAATCAACCGTTGGGCCTTCTCACGGTGTAGTAGGCCAAGACCCTTTTTGGTCAGGTGATTTCCGACGAGTCCTTTTTGGTACTGAGTCACCTCCAGTTTACGAAATCAACCCCCCAGTATCTCCTAAGGCAGAAACTACACTAGTAACTACCACTTATCACTTTGTTCTCCCTCCCGAGATGGCCCATCTCACAAATACTACAAATGTCCAAACTGGAATTACTGCAGCTACTCTTGCTCCTATCAATACCCAGCGAATGCCTGAGGTTAACCCAAATTTACCTCCTGGTTACCATGCGTTGAATGCTTTGTTGAATGCTTCCAATCCAACACCTTCACAAACCCCAGTCGGTTCTCCAGGTGGTCCTCCTTTTCCTGGGTATGATGTTCCTCATTTTATTCTGACACTCCCACCGTTTCCTTCTAGCAATCCTAATCCTAGTGGCATTATCCCAACTGTTGCAATGAACCCACAGATTCCTGTTGGTGGACAGGGTGGTACGGTCCCTTTTCCTTTTCTCGGACACAACACAGTTACTACGCAACCTACAGTTGGCACACAACTTCAGGGTGGAACTATACCTCCGATAGGGGGACCAACCTCACCTTTTGGACAAAACATACCTCCTGAATTGGCCTAGTATTGGAATCAACTTCTACAAAACGTTCCTCAAAATGCTGGGGGGAAACAAACTGTCCCTACTATAGGCCAACCGTATCCAGGTATAACCAATCCTATTTGGGGTTCGAGTCAAACTACTCAACCTCAGGTCCCTACTCAAACTCAAGGTTACAATCCTTGGGGTTACTATCCTATCTGGCCACCACCGAATCAACCAGGGTCTTCCCTCTACGGACAGTCTGCTTATGGTCCTACTGGTTTTCCGACAGGGCTTCCACCCCAAAGCCATCAGTACCCACAAGTAAACCGACAGTTACCTTTTCTTGCTACCTTGGATTTTCCAGATTTGTCTAGGATTCTCAATGATCCTATTCGTCACTCTCCCCAATGGCCTGCTATTCCTGCTAAGCTTCCATCGGATATTCCTAAATTTGATGGCAAGGCGGGAGAGGAACCAAATAGTCATGTCATGAATTTTCATTTATGGTTTTCGTCCAACTCGCTGATGGATGACTCCATTCATCTATGTCTTTTTCAACGAACCCTTACCAGTTCGGCTGCGAAGTGGTATATTGAATTGCCACGAGGTTTATTTTCTGATTTCAACACCCTAGCTATGGATTTTCTCACACATTACCAGTTATCGATCCATTACGATACTGGAACTGAGATTTTGAATTCTTTCAAACAAACTAAAGGCACTCATATATCGGATCATATTCATGAGTGGCGAAGGAGACGACGTCTCATTAAACTTGAACTCCCTGATCAGTTACTGGCAGAATGGTTTACGAAATCTTTCGTGAATGAAATTGGTAAAGAAATTTCTATGGGTGGTGTTGTTACAGAGGAGCAGGCTATAAGTTGTTCTCAGTATCTTGATCTCGTTTATTCACAAACGGGAACACTTTACGATTTACTACCTGAACTACCTCATCCTGGTACTTCCAACACTTCAATTGCTCCAGCTGCCTCACATGCAGTTGATGGTGTGATTGGTACTGCTCATACCCACTCACATTTTGTTTCAAGTACAACCCCTAAGTATACATCTTCTAATGTTCAAAATGCTCCGTCTCCTGCCCTTTCCACCGGTAAAACTTTTGAGGTGAACGCTGTCCAATCTACACCGATCGGTAAAAATAAATCAAAGAAAGGAAGAGGCAAGAATAAGGAGAGTAAAAATAATAATCAGAATGAGCAAACTAAAAACCCTCCTGTTGAATATCGGGATAAGCGCAAACCACTCTACCCTTGCCTTATATGTGGTGACGATCACTGCATGAAGGATTTTCCTCGACGTGCCGAGGTTACTAATTTCCTTCAAGGAATGCCGAAATCCTCTATGCCGACAGTCTTGTCCCAACCCTTCCCGTCTCAGCAACAGGCCTCGTTGGTCATCCATGACCAACCCTCTACTTCTACGACATCATATGTTTTGATGTGTACCGGTGATTCCAAGAAAGACAACGTTGCACTTACCACTAGAGTTAAAGACTATACTCCATCTAAGGAGAAGGTTGACGATTCACCTCCTGATTTGGTACAGCCCTCTCCACCGAATCCACCTACGAACGATCCTCTTCATCTCGAACGACTGAGTCTTGATACAATTCTGCGACCACCCCCGAAAGGTGTCGTTAATAAATCAGCCTTTAATCCTCATGCTCGTGCCACCCAGAACTATAGTATTGTCGAAGATCTGGCCCAAGCACCTTCAGCGATGTCTGCCCTTGAAGTCCTTCAGTCTTGTCCTGCACAACGAAGGGCTCTGTTGAAAGCTATAGGTGGAATTGATCCAACAAATATGAATTTGATAGTCTTTGACTTGGAAGACCATATTCCAAGGTTACCCCCACAACTTGCATTTCAGATACAAGTTGTTGTCGCCGACAAGAACATTTGTCGAACTGTTATTGATGAGGGGGCCTCTACGTGTGTAATGTCTTTTACTTGTTAGAAAGATATTGGCTCTCCTCCTTTAACCGAATCACAAAATACTTTGAAAGCCTTCAATGGCTCTAGTTTTAAGCCTTACGGTGTTCTTACATCGTTGCCTGTCACTCTAGAAGGTAAGACAGTCCAAGTTGAAGTGGAAGTTTTCGATGCTACCCTAGATTATAATCTTCTTCTTGGTCGTAGCTGGATAGATTCTATGCGCGCTGTTGTGTCAACACTTTTCCATGTCGTTCGATTTCCTCACCAAGGAAAAGTTATTACGGTTGATCAACTTGCCTTCTTTAATTCCGATACTCGCACTGGAAATGTGCCGTTTATAGCTAAAACCCCACCGGGTTACGATAATGTTGGTGTCGGTATTTTAAAAGACTCTTCATTAATGGGTACTTTCCCCATACCGCCACCCCCCGATATTCCACGCCTGTCAGTTGCTTCTATTAATATGATCTCCTTTGTACCTCATGAGCTTCCTATGTCTTTTGACCCTTGGATAGTCCCTGATCCAGGAGATCATACTCGTTTCGACAACGTCATGTCGTTGAGTCCGGTTGAGTCTGCTTATCAACCCATTCAATCGACAACCCTTTCTACACCTTCTCTTGATGATTTGTCTCCCAATCCTTTCCGTGTCATCTTTCCCACTGACGAGATGATCATGTCCATCATGGAAGACACCCCTTGGGACGATGGGCATTATCGTTCCATACTGTTTATGGAACAACACACTCTCGAGCACTACCAATGGATTTCGACTCCGTCGACCGTTGTTGTCATATCGACCGTTCCTGGATCTACACGTGATGTGTTTGCAGAAGGGAACCTCATTAATATTTCTCCCACAATACCCATTGATATATCAGTTAAACCTGGGATAGTTGAAAATGTTCACCTTGGAGCGTCGTATTCTCCAGAGGAAATCGTCACCTATACGTCTCTGTTTAAAGAATTTCGTGACATCTTTGCCTGGAGTTACGAAGAGATGTCAGGTATCGATCCTGCCATTGCAGTGCATGAGATTAAGACATACCCCGGAGCTAAACCAGTCCGGCAGTGCCTTCGTCCGGTCCATCCACGTAAAGAGGCAACTATCAAACTCGAAGTTGAAAAACTTCTCAAAGCCAGTTTTATTTATCCCGTGGCTCTGACAGAATGGGTTTCCAACCCTGTACCGATTCATAAGAAAGGTGGTAGTATACGTGTT
This sequence comes from Picea engelmannii, assembly GCA_009831015.1. Lineage (NCBI taxonomy): Eukaryota > Viridiplantae > Streptophyta > Pinopsida > Pinales > Pinaceae > Picea > Picea engelmannii. The sequence continues at coordinate 39,519 of ML857994.1, forward strand.
TGTGTTGATTATCAGGATATTAACAAAGCCTGTCCGAAAGACAACTTTCCAACCCCTTTCGTCGACTAGATTGTCGATGACTATGCCGACAGTGAAATCTTTTCTCTCATGGATGGATTTTCTGGCGATAATCAAATTAACATCGCTCCTGAGGACCAACATAAAACTTCTTTTATTTGTCCTTGGGGTACTTTCACCTATAGAAAACTTCCCTTCAGTCTTAAGAATGCGGGCGCGACGTTTCAACATGATATGTCTTATGCGTTTCACGATATAAAGCATATCATTCAACCTTATTTGGACGATTTACCAACTCATTCTTTACGCTGAGTCGATCACCCCACTCATCTCCGAGAAATTTTCGTTCATTGTTGGTTCTATTGCATTTGTCTAAACCCTCATAAATGAGTCTTTTGCATAGAGTCTGGCCATCTTCTCGGTTTCATTGTTTCATGTCAAGGGATCCGGGTAGATCCTATTAAGGTTGAGGCGATTCTTAATCTCCCTCCTCCTTCTTCACTGCGCCAGTTACAAAGTTTGCAGGGGAAAGCAAACTTTCTTCGTCGTTTCATCCCTAATTACGCCAAGATTACTCGTGGTTTTACACGTCTTATAAAGAAAGGTTCAGAGTTTGTCTGGGATAAAGTTGCCAACAACACTTTTGAAGCTTTGAAGTTGTCCCTCACCAAAGCTCCACTTCTTTTTCCTCCTGATTATAGTCGGGATTACTTTCTTTATCTAGATGCTTCCGAATATACTATCGGCATGGTTCTCGTTCAAGAGGATGATGCACACGATGAACATGTTATTTATTACTTGAGTCAAAGTCTCACTTCAACTGAAATCAAGTACCAACATGTTGAAAAACTGGCTTTGGCTTCTGTTCAAGCGGTTCAACATTTTCGTCATTATATTCTCTCCAGGAAAACTACAGTGATTTCACATTGCAACCCCATGCAACATATTTTGACACGTCAATTGCTGGGGGGAAAGTACTCCAAATGGATTGTCATACTCCAGGAGTTCGACTTGGAATTTGATCATGCCACGTCTAAGAAATCCTTAGTTTTTGCTGAGTTAATATTTGATTTTCCCCACAATTCCATGGAAAATGTAGCAGAGATTCATTACCTGATGAATCTCTTTTCCTTATAAGTACTGACGATATTTGGTATGGAGACATCATTATATATCTCTAGACTCAGACTTTCCAGCCTGCTTTATCTAGTAATGAACGACGTCACATATGTTATCAAGCACGTCAATATATTATCCTCAGGGATACTCTTTACCATCGAGGAATTGACTCAGTTTTTAGACGTTGTTTAATTTTCGACAAAGCCGAGAAAGATTTAAATGACTGCCATTCCCGAGCATGTGGTGGTCATATGTCTGGGTATGCTACTGCCTAGAAGATTTTACGTGCAGGATATTTTTGGCCTTCATTGTTCAATGACTGCTTTACTGTCGTTCAAAAATGCCATGCCTGCCAGACCTACAATCAGAAGATTCAGTCGCATCCTTCTCCTCTTCATCCTGTAGTCTCAGTTGGTCCTTTTACAAAATGGGGCATTGATTTCATGACATGTCACCCTCACTCGGTCGGGGGGCATGGCTACATCATTGTAGCTGTGGATTATTTTACAAAATGGGTCGAGGCGATGCCAACATTTGATAATACTGCAAAGACTGCAGCGTTATTTCTTTTCAACCATGTCATAGCTCATTTTGGTGTTCCTCGGGATATCGTTACCGATCACGGTAGTCATTTTAGGAATTTTATGATGTTTGAACTTACGGAGAAGTTGGGTCTTCGTCATGATAGCTCAACACCCTATTATCCGCAAGCTAGTGGCCAAGTCGAAGAAATCAATAAGGTTCTTATAATTATGATTCGATGGATGATAGGAATTCATAAAACCAGTTGGCACATGATGTTGTTTTTGGCATTGTGGGCTTATCGGACATCTGTTAAATCCACTACGGGGTTTACGCCCTTTCGATTAGTTTATGGCATGGAAGCCATTCTGCCAATAGAATGTGAGATACCTTCGCTGAAGCTAGCTGTAGAACTCTTACCCAATACTTCTGCTGAAGAGGAACATCTGCTGTATCTGATGTGATTAGATGAGACCCGACGTGATGCCACTCTTGTAATAGAAGCCCAAAAGAAACGCGTCAAGGCACAGTATGACATGCATGTCAAGCCTCGTGTTTTCTCTGAAGGTGATCTTGTTCTTATGTATGAACAAGATAAAGATGTCTTAGGAGATGGGAAGTTCGAACCAATGTGGCGTGGTCCTTATATTGTTCGCAGAGTGTTGAAAAAAGGAGCGTATGAGCTGGTTGATTATGATGGTATACCTTTGAGTGAACCCAGGAATGGGTTGTACTTGAAGAAGTACTATGCATAAGTTATTTGTGCAAAAGTACTTGTATTTTTATGTATCATACTTTGTGTGTGTTACTTTAGTTTTCTTTTGACGTTATCTGGTCTCTACCCTTACGTGACGTTATGTTTGATTGCCAGATGTCAGAGTTTTCGCTACCTTATATTGGCTTCGCTGATGGTGCTAGCCGTAGTACTCGGAACCTAGCTTCCGTTGCATGGTCCATCTATGCCCCAACAAATGAACTTATATCTTTACGAGGTGTATGTCTTGGCCGAGCAACCAACAACATCGCAGAGTATAGTGCCGTTATTGAATTATTGGTTGATGCTATCTCTCTCGGAATTCATCATTTGGTTGTGCGACTTGACTCGCAGCTTGTAGTACTACAGTTAAGTAATGTCTACTTTATTCGAAGTCCTACTTTATTACGAGTGTATTTGCGAATTCGCCTCTTGGAACGATATTTTGATCACATTGAATATCAACATATTCCTAGACATCTTAATACATTAACAGATGCATTAGCTAATTATGTATTGGACAGACATTTGAACCATTTATAAATCAAACACATTAAAATTCGCACAATGTAAAGTAACCGGTAGAATCCATTTGTATATATAATGCTCAAAAGAGTTTGTTTTTGTTTTTACAAAAAAGTTTGTCCGAAGACCAAAATATCAAAAATTGAAGCTTATAGCTTCTACAGTGTGACGTCACGGGTGACGTTCACGGTAACACACAACTTCTCTAGCAACTCTATGGAGTATTCGACCCATAGCTGCTGATACCCCTACAATATGATGATGATCACGTCGTGGAATCTCTTCCAGAGTCATATCTGGAATATCGGCTGTCAGGCCCTCTAAATTCTACTCCACCACCAGATAATCTTCGACATACTGTGGTAGTGTTGTTGTTGTCTCTCTTTGTCGCTGGATAGGAGAAGAGCCAGTAGGTCTATATTCTCCAACATATGTGTTATTGACAAACATTTTGTGTTAGTCTTTGGATAAATATATAAAATGAAAATATTTAATATAATACAAAAAATTCAAAAACATTTAAAAAAAAACAGGAGAAAATTTGTGTACTTCTTACCGAGGTCTCCCCACTGAGCGTCCTCAGGTCGTGCTATATCCGGATCTCCTCAGAAATCCAACCCGACATACGCATAGTCATCGACCATCAGCATTTGGTTTTGCAACCAGTCAAAGAAAATATCGTGATATTTGACGATTGGTCCTGCCACGTGCCGGGCCATGAGCCGACACCATCGTAACATCCTCGGATCCCTAGGACCCGGAAAGTCCCACTCAGTCTGTAGTCTAAATACATGGACCCTCTCTAGGAAGAAGGACACTAACAAAGATCCATAACCAAATTGTTTCAGTTCTCCCCGCCTGCACTTAGTCAGCTATTTTTTGATACTACGCAATACTGCGTCAGCCCAGTTAAATACTCGAGGCTCAGTACACTCGATGGCATACTGGAAATAGCTCTATAATTCCATATGGGGAGCGGCACTTTCATCCATCCAAGCAATCGTGAAGAGAATAGTGCAGAGAGTCAAGTCAGTTACTCCCCAGATTTCCACTTTCCCTTTCTTTCTTTCGGCCTTGGGTACACAGTATTGGTTGCAGTATTCACTCATTTTCAAACCGCCACCTCTGCTGCCGGTCAGACTGACATAGGACCCACGTCTGGATAATCCGGTCAAGAAATATATGTCCTCGATGTCAATAGCTAATGTGTGAGCTCCTACAATGAAAACTTGCTGGTCCAGATCCCACATTCGGACTAGATACTCCAATAATCGGACTCGGGCTCTCATGCCCGGGATACAGAAGTATTTTAAGAGACCACAATCTCTTAATGCAGCTATGGTGGGAGGGTGATTCTAGGAATTTTCATTATCCTCCTCATGTTCTCGTTCTCGCCACTCAAGCACCATGTTTGTGGCTATTTACCTGCATAAGAAACATACGAACATGATTAATGATCTTATTCATGAAATGAATCTTTTCTATTGGCTAAACTTTTCAAAAAAAAATTGAGTTCTGCGCTGCTCACAGGTGCCATATTATGCACAGTGCAAACTTCTCGCAGGCGGCTTAAGGCCCACCTGCAAGAACGAGTCATTCTCGCAGGTCCCGTATGGGCCACCTGCGAGAATGCCTCCACGCATGTATGGTTTAAAAAAATAACTTAAAACAAAACTTTTAACCAATGAAATCAAAATTTTAAACCATGAAAAGATCAGGAATGAAGAACTTACCAAGATGCTGCTGACGGCTCGTCAAATGATCACTCATAGCTCCTGGAAATCGACACCTAATTCAGAGGGTAAAATGAGGGTTTTTGGAACTCAATGGTGAAAATATGAAATGATATGGTAAAAATGGTTATTTGTTCATTTAAATTACTTTTTACTATGTCAATTTTGGGTTTTTTATGTTTATATATTATTTAAACCTAATGACTAATGTGAAAATGAGTGTAATGACTTGCAGGTATGAAACATTGATGATTACGAAAAGGATATGGACATATTTTTCTCCGTTATGGTGTGATTCTGCTTGTTTTTTATGGTTTTTACATAAAACCTCGAGCGTCTTTTTGTCCGTTCTTGTGCTCGTAAAAAATATAAGGACGTGATTGAGCATAGTTTTATCTCTTTTTCGGGCTCACCGTGGTTATACGAAAAAGGAACCCCCCTGGAGTTTTCTTTAAGCTCTTTTCAGACTCTCTAAACATGAAAAGATTATCGAGCGACCTTGCTATTTTCACGCTCAATAAAGTATTTGAAGTACGCGTCTTTCGAGCGATAGTTTAACCCTTTTTCAGTCTCGTTGGACTACTATACGAAAAAGGAACTGAGAGAGTTCTCTTTTAAGTGTTTTTCCAAACTCTATAATCTTGAAAAACCTTCGAGTTTACTATCTCTGGACTCGTTAAACAAACATTGACAGACCCGTGATGGGACCGAACCACTCCTTCCTAGGGTTCGTTAAAAATATTCTGAGGGACTCGTCTGAAGGATGAGCTTATATCAACAAGCATATGTGATCCTCTTCAAGCTTGTGTAAAAATAAAGAGGTACTTGCCAGAAATGGTGGGGGAAAATTTGGGAAAGGGATACGTTTCATCTTTGTATTGATTGGCAGTAAGTGTCGCTCTTGAACATGACACCCCCTATTCATCATTTGAAGTCAGTTTGGGAAATCCATTTGTCTCTCTTTCGATTAACTACACGGTCATTCCATGTGTCATATTTGAGTCAATGCTACCAAATCATTGGTCGTGTTGTTCATATGTTCAAGAAAAGTCCATCTGAAACCTATATTGAGTCGGCCATCTGCAGTTATCTATTCTCTCCGTGTCGACCTTCCCTGTGTCCAAAGTCTAATTGCTACATGCTCTGTTTCACCTTAAAACTCTGTTACTCATTTCGTGTCATTGATGGGGGATACATCAAGGCCCTCCTGTGACGAGTTTTGTTCCGTCGATTTCAACATATTATCCAGAATCAAAACTTAGAAATTATTTAGTACCTTGGAGCTTGCATGCCTCAATGGAAAGTTTCCTCGCTTTCGACAGTGGGTTTACATCATTGACCCCTGATTGAAAAATTCCGTCAAATGTTCGAGATCAACTCATTTATTCACAGTAAATGGATTGTACTATGGTACCTTGGGTGTCACTGACATCAATGGTGATTTCCCTCGCACTTGTTAATGGTTACATCAATGACCGGTAATCAAGTGGTTTCTACCATGTTTGACTTCAACACATGTAATCACATGGTTAGATTCGTACTTTGGGTGATGAGATTGAAAACCCTGGATATTCTCTTTGTGACCCAGGTTGCGATGGAGTATGTATAATTTGCGACACATAGATCCATTGTGTATGTTTCGTGGCTATGTCATCTTGATTTAAAATTTATCACATAGATCCATAGTGTATTCAGGTGGCTATGCTATATTGTAACGACATGGATCCATAGTGTATGATTGGTGGCCATGACCTTTGTTTATGATGTCATCAGTCTATGATCTGAGTATGGGAATGCCTACCTCAGAATTGGTATATATAATATTCTGCAGATGCTTGGATGTTTGCAGGTTTCTGATTAGATGTGCTATTGGTTCTTGACACACACATGCAGCTTACAAAGTCTATCGATTGTCACTGGTTCCAATCTCAGACTTTGGGGGGCATTATGTTATCCATAATTTTTGTCGTCATGATGATATAATGATGATGGAGAAATCAGGCTCTTCACTAGAACACTTTCCTGAGAAAAGTTACTTTTGTCTCTTTCCAGAAATCATATTTTTAAAGGAGGTTCGCAGGCTACCTATATATTTGCCTGCGAGAATGCATGATTTTTGTAGGCTGCATTAAGCCGGGGTGCAAGAAGTTCGCACTATACCTAACTATCAGGGTGCGAACATCTTCTAAAGGAAGGAAAAAGATAAATTCTTGAACCTTCTAGAAGAGAATCTTCTAGAATGATGAGTTGGCATTCGAATGGTTATCTAAGTACTGGTTTTCCGGATATCTTGGGATCATTCCTATCCAAGTAACTAATCTATTCTCTCCTATATATTGAGGGGAATTCTCATGGAAAAGGTTAGAAGAAAACTAGCAAGAGAATTATTGGAGAATTAGTGGAATATTGTATGAAGGACTGATGCTACAGCAGCTAGAGACACCAGCAAGGTTATCAAAAGTAGTTGATCTTCTTCATGCATGAGCAAGTGTCTGTGTGAGAGATAGGAGCCATCGAAAGGAGGCTTGCAAAATCAAGGCTCAGGTTGTAATTCTTACTTTCTATCAATTTAATACAGTAATATGTCCCTTTCCCATAAAGCCAATGCCACTTTATTGCATAACTCCTTGATCATATGCATAGATTAAATGTTGAATATATTAAGTTGTTTTCACTTCAATTGGTTTGAGTTTTCCTGGTATTGATGGTGCAAGAGCATTGGAGCAAAGATTGGAACAATAGAGACCCAAGGAAGCGATCATCAGGTATGTTCATGATTCTTGCCTCCTAGTTCATTCGATAGTCTAAATCTAGGGAAAGAGTATTATTCTGTACTGTTTTGTTCTAGATCTGGGTGGATCTAGGGAGATCGGTTTATGTCCGCACTTACGGATTAATCCTAAAACACTAAGTGTGAAGGACTCACTTGACGATGTTACAAAGCTCAGGAGGTTTAGCGGTATCTTAGAACCGCAGTCGGTGTGGTATATGGCCACCGGGAGAGAGAGAGAGCTCAACGCATGAAGTGTTGGAGCCGTAGGATCTGTTTGGGAGGAAAGGAAAACCCTCATGACCGTCATATCTGGAGAATGTGCATGAGGTTTAAAACTCTTTGAAGTTGCACAGGAGTGTGGAAATCGCGGTATGCGAAATCCTGAAATGATCTACACTGTAGATCGTAGGAGAGGAACTTGACCGTTGGATCAAGTAGATTAATATACCATAATTTCGTTAAGCGGTGGGAAAATCTAGATGGCCAGAATATGCGCACCCAGATCTACAGCTAGGGTTCCATTCTAGACCCCCTTCATCGTTATACCTTTAACAAGGGGTGGGGGGGGTCCAGAATTGAGTGCACAAGTTTCGACGACTTGTATTGGGGTGCTCAAATATACGGACAAGATTGGATTCTGGACCCCTTTGAAACCTTTCTACCTTTAATAAGGGGGGGTTTCTGGAATGGGTGACTTTGTGTGGATGCACGAAACCTGATGCCAAAAACGTCGAAAGCATCTACGTCATGGATCTGAGAGAGGTCTAACCGTTGGATTTCACTTGGAATGGACGTGGACACATGGGTGTGTACCACATGCCAGTGGGTTGAGAAGAAAAGTGAGAGTGGTGGGACCTGATGATGTCACTGAAGGTGACATGGACCCTCTTGAGTGTGCCACTTTCCACGGTGGATGTGGGAGATAGTTGTGCTCTATGGACCCGTAGGGTAAGGGAAATAGAATTTCAGATTTCGGGGGTTGGAGAGGGAAGTGAGTATGAGATATTCGAGGACCGAAACCCCAAAACCCGAAGTCTCGAAGTCTTGAAATATTCGAAGATGGAAGAACCACAAAGGATTTTAACAGTTGGATATTGGGTAAACGTAGACTGTCAATCCACCCGATTTACGTGAATTCAGTAAATCGAAACTCCGGGAGATAGTTGTGTCTTCCTTAAACTCTTCGAAGGTTGAAGACCCGAGTAGCACCTAGTAGTCTAGCACTTGGTCATGACCCTTGGTCATGTGGCTAGTGACTAAGAAAAAGGAAGCTATCGCCCAAAAGTACAGAGTCGAGCAGAGCTCGGAAAATTCATGAAATTGAAACATTTTCTTAAATTGGATTGTTCATGAATGATGAAGGAATTGTCAAGAAACGAAGGCCTAACAAATTCTAGTCGTCTGCGCATTTGTATTGTAGAAGGTTGACAAGTGCCAGAACTTATTTGAATTGCCACAAAGTGCAAAGAAATGGAAGAGACACATAATGCTTCCAGTTTAGAAAATAAAGCTCAGAAGAGATAGCGTAGAACTTTTTTATGTAGAGTGTGCATATCCAGTGCAAGGAGTGCTTATAGAGGGAACTTTTTTTAAGTTCGAAAGACTCCAGGAGACGAGCATAGAGGGTGCCAGGAGGGCACCGAAAATTCTGTTGGAAAACACCATCGAAGCCTTAGAAATATTTGAAATCCTTCAATTTAGGGAGGAAGTCAAGTCCAGAAGAATTGATGCCAAGATATTTGGAAAGAAGTCATTGAGAACCTAAATGGACGGTAAGAATCCTTGGAGGTAAGAATGTGCAGAGGAAAGCACTGAAAAAAAGAATCACTAAGGGTTCTGTGGAAGCTCTTCCAGGAGGGCATTGAGCAAGTGCATAGAGTGCACAAAAGAACTCTATTATGAGATCAGAGGAAGGAGAAGTGTCGAGAAGGAAGACAAAATTTATGAGAATTTTGTGAGACTCTGCCAAGAGGGCATTGAGAAAATGCACAGGATGCATTAAGGAGAACTCTATTTTGAGTTCAGTGAGAAGACAGAGTCACTGAGGATTCTGGAGAACTTTTCCAGGAAGGGCATCGAGTTGGTGCAAGTGTGCATAGAAGGAACTCTTTTGAGTTCTAAGATAGGAGAAGTGTCACTAGAAGACACTCACAGGGTTATTGAACACCCTGTAGGCTCAGAAAATCATGCTTGAGAAAGAAGTTGCCAGAGGGCACCAATCTCCATTTGAAGGAGAAGGAAAGGGTTGAATCCCTTAGAGGTTCAAGTTCTAAATCTTAGGAAGGATAATGTTGTTGTGCACAGAGTAACAACAAAGAGGAGAAGGAGGTTGAGAAACCCTTCGAGGTTTCACAGTCGACAAAGCTTAGGAGGGACAACATTCCTAGAACACAGGCGAGATTCAAAGGAATTGAGCTCCCAGGGGAAGCGAAGGTTGAGGCCTTTGAAAATTCAGAAAATATTCCAAGGGGAAGGAATAAGTTTTAAAGCTCAGGGGGGAGCATAATTGTCATTAGATCAGCTGGAGAGGAAGAGATCTAGGTCGTCATATCTAGTGCAAAGAACCGATAGTCATCGGATCCGGAGGAAGACACACAGAGTTTAACCTCTGGGAGGTCGCAAAGGAGAGGAGTCGTATGGACGGTGGAGACACTTCATGGAGGAAGTGATGAAGTTGCGAGAGTCATTGGATCTTGCAGAGAAGATAGGGGATTAAGGCTGAGTATCTTCCGATACTCTGAAAGTCAGAGAGGATAGCGACTGTCAGATCCGGGTCAATGACAACCATTGATCTCATTCAAGAAATCATGAATTTGGGGTTCGTGAGTTTAGAGGGAAAACCAAATTCTTGGTTCAGTGAAGTCCAGATTCGTGAGGAGCAGGGAAGGAGATCCAAACCGTTGGATCTAAGCCATGAGAGAACCGTTGGATCAGAACCTCCGCGTGGTATCACATATCGGGGGTGAAAGAAATTCTTTTTGACTGCGAGGTCGTGAAGTGCCGAGCGCCGAGGGATCGTAGAACATGTGGCACATACATTAGGTGGGGACCATGTGGTTGACAGGTGTCATAAAAATAAGTGCCTAGAGAAAGGGGAAGCAGGTGATAGGTGTTGGACACACGTCGCCTGGAAAGAAGTCAACTCATTGCTAACTTTTGTGTCGTGGGGATTCACAAAGGAGGAGCACAAGGGCTCAACACTCCAACTCGGGAAGTCGCGAGTTGTGAGTAGTGCTATCACTTATCCCTAGCTAGTGGTTATGTGTGAAAGGAACTAACAAGGAGGAGCCATACCCATATCACATCTCGGGTATCGGCGTCTGGAGAAAGAGGAGTTGAGGGTCTTCGACTCACGAACTCGCATGGAAATGTGAGGCTCATGCCTGGAATCAAGTTGCACAGGGTGGGTTTTTGTGAAGGACCTGTGGATCAGATTCATTGGAGGTTCTATCAGGGAATCAAAGGAGTTGCTTCGGCTCGAGGAGAATTTAGAACGATCCTGTGAGGATCTTGGCCCGAGGGTCAAAGGTTTGCATCAGAGATGAAGTGCTAGTTATAAGTTTGATAAAAGAAGCATGAAAGCTTCTACTGCTATCAGATATTTAGGTAGTATAATTTTTAATGGAAGCCATGCAGGTATGAGTTTTTATCACTCTTTTTGCATAATTGTTGAAAGGGAATTTTGGTAAGAATTTCCTCAGCTAGAGATATGTTAAAAAAATCACATGATTATATGATTGAATGCATACCACTAGATGTGGTAAAGGATGTAGGCCTGTATTAATTCAAATCTTTTTAGCTTCTGAATGCACACATTGACATAGTAGAATGTCATGTTAATTTGGTTATGGGGTAATAAACAAAGAATTAAAGATAAAAACTGGTTGTAGGACTAAATGTCAGTAAGATAGTCATGTATGAGACTAGGACCTGGTTGAATATGACAAGGTATGGAGAATGTGGCAACACATTGGCCAGAATTCCAACTCATGGATGGTGAGATACATGACTGAGATAGAGAGCATTATGTAATTCAATGCAAGGTGCACTAAATAAGAATACATTGAGAATTACACTCATGCATAATGAGTGATAGAATTGTATACTAAATGCAATGGTTGAATATGTAATGTAAGTACATGCATATATATTATTGCATGGAAATAATTATACTAATGGATGAAATGTTGCTAACCCCTGAAGTTGAGAACATTTCAGGAACTGTTAAACATTGCAACAGGAAAGTTACAAGCCAGGTAGTCACAGGAATAGA